>CM041777.1:74810189-74842338 GCA_023374045.1 Limonium bicolor | reverse complement strand
AACCACATGTCAGGATGATAATTCTGATTTTCTGAGATGGAATTGGAATTTTTTGACACTGGAGTGTTTTTTAATTCAATTTTTCTTCAGATCCAATCAGAAATTGCTAGAAAATTATTGCAAAAAATCAAAATTCCAACGCCATTATGCCTAAAATGTCATCCTCTATCATGGGTTAAAATTTCGAAGCATTTAAAGTTGATTTGAGCCCTTTTCGGAGGAGAGAGAAAGCCTATAGAAGACCCTAGGGGCCTTGAAAATCACAAAATACCCCTGAAGATGACTAAGCTGCCACTAATTCCGGAACACGCCGATCGGATCGGGGATCATCACCGCTTGACCAAAGCGTCTCTCGCAACACTAAAATTTTACAAACCCTATACCGTGGGGGGGGGGGGATTTTGGGTATAACAGTTGGGCCAAGATGATGACTATATCCTGCCTAATCCTTATCACCTGGTAATATTATCTTTTACACCTCTACCTGATCAATGATTACATTTTGTCTTTGACCTTTGTATCTTGATACATTTTGTCTCACTATTTTGTTGGATGATTTAGTTATGTACTTTCTAATCCCACTCTTGATGGCTTAACAATTCAAAATGAGAGAGGTGAAGCCATGTCCAGTACCGCTTCCGGGGTTCGCATGTTGGTGCACCGAAACAAACCGAGGAGCGAACTACACCTTGGGTCTGAAAGAAGTATAACACAAATAAATGAAGATAACTAGTGCTTGCTTTGATTAATTTTAGGGTTGGCATCGAAACTTTATGTTATGGAACTGTTTTGTCTAATATGTTAACTGTATTAATGTTCAACAATTAGTTCGAATTTGTTTAGTATAAATAACATTATATTTTCAATTGTTGTCAAAAAGATCTTCATTTAGTACTATTATAGCTCGATCAAAATATATATTACAGGTGAAAATACATTACAGGTGAAAATAAATGAATTCCAAATGTAAAAAAAAATAGAGACGGATTAGCGAGGGAAATTCCATCGCTAATATTAGTAAGCAAAAGTACAAAATTCCGTTACAAATTAACAACGGACAAAGTCCGTCTCCAATACATCGCTAATTGGCGACGGAAGACGCCATTCATCCTGAATTCGGATTAGCGATGACTCATTTGGCAAGGGACTAAGTTTCATCGCTAAACTATTTTAGCAATGGATTAGCTACAGATTTGTTCGTCACTTATGCCAATTTTTCTAGTAGTGCAGCAAGTCGTGAGTCTATTACCTAACGTCGCCAGGCTCTAATGCAAAACGATTTCGAACCAAATAACAGAACTTACATAAATTCTTAGAAGAGCTACAATATCCAACCCAAGTTCGAAAAGCCAAATACAAAGAAAGGCCCCGAAGGCTACATAAATCCATAGCGTCAAATGCGCAAGTCAAACTTCATAACAAAACTAAACACAACTTAAGCTGAAATCAGATCCCAAAGAGGAGGAGGAGGAGGTCTCCGAGCTCAATCTGCATAATAAATAAAGGGGTGAGCTCAACTGCCCAGTAAGCAGAAGACTTCCTCAAGAAAGCCCACTCAAAACAGAAGCAAAGGTTTACATAAAACAGTAGGAAGCACATATCATTTGGTAAATAACAGAACAGAGACGGAACAGATCTCAAATCAGAACAGAAAATCACACCGAAATATCAGTCGGACTTTCAGAATCAGAAGCACATGGTGGGACACTAGAACCCGCTAACACATCAAAAGGACTCACATAACATCCTATGGAAACGGGGCTTCGTATGATGGAAATGGGACAAGTGAGATTAATACAGTTTCAACTAACCGGTGATCCTTACTAACTACATTGGCTGATATCTTGCTAATGATGTGACTATTATGAATTGTTGTGTGGATAATTAAGTGCCTGTTGTATGTTTAATTCCGCATTTACAATATTTTATAAGCATGTAAACGGAACAAAATGAAACGAATCTCATGTTAAGCAAGATTTCTAATAAACCTAAGTGACCTAAAGGGTCTAGGATCACATTTAGTATACCAGCAGTTGGATGAGCCTTTATGGCACCACATTACAGGATTTGATCGGGCTATGAAGCCGGAGTGCGGGACTTCGGGGTAGTCAACGACATTATTTATTTATTGCACCTTTAGAATTAGTTATGTTTAGTACGATGTAAACATTGGGATTACCTTAGATGCTCACTTACCTTATGTATCAGTTTAAATTTAGGATGATGTAGTGCATATCCCGTTCATCACTACCGTTAATTATTGTTGTCTTCTTCTTTACTCGCATGGGCGAGTAATGACATGTGACACCCGAGTGAGAATTATTTGTGTTTAACTTCCTCTGTAAGACGTCTTTAATTATGCTACGAGAGTGATTATTACGCGTTTAATGTGAGGGGTGTTACACAAGCCTTGAAGAAGAAAAGATCATCCCATAAATAGTCTTGAGGTCTACACAGAATTTCTTCCTTTGTAGGTAGGTCATCTCATAGGGCACCACTCCCCTTACTAGATAGTTTGCTATGTCAGCATACCATGGGTCACCAGCCTCCCCAATCAGAAAGACATACTCATCTGGGAAGAACTCATTGATCGGCACATCATCATCCAAAACTTCCATGCGAGAGAGATGGTCGGCTACCACATTTTCACCACCTGGCTTGTCCTTAACCTCAGTCTCAAACTCTAATAGTATAATGATCCATCTGAGAAGTCGAGGCTTGGCATTCTTCTTGGTGAATAGAAACTTCAGAGCAGAGTGGTCCGTGTGTACTATCACTTGGCTCCCCTGAAGGTATAACCGAAACTTGTTGAGAGCGAAGACCATGGCTAGAGCTCTTTCTCGATTGTGGAATAGTTTTTCTGGGCATTATTGAGGGTCCTGCTTCATATTAAATTATCCTTAAGATCTTCTCCTTGTTCTAGCATTCATTGCCCCAATCGCACAATCACTAGCGTCGTACATGATTTCAAAGGGTAGACTTCAAGTTGGAGTTATATGACAATGGGAGCTAAGATGAGGCTCTCTTAACATATTATGTAACTTTTTGTAGTTAAAATTGTTAATATTTTGTTAAGCTTTATATGTAAAGTGTGTATTACTACTGAAAAGAAGTAACTTTTAACTATTCAAATTTGATAACTCTTTTTAATATTTTTAGATATTTAACAAGAAAATACAAACTTTATTTTTAAAACATTAATCAACATACAAAGTTAGACAAAGTCATAGACGGGACAAAAAAAACATAAAATATCAAGAAAAAACAAAAACGTGAACATAGTGAAGGAAATATTAGAGGAGAAAAAAGGGTTATCAAAACAAGTGAAATTCTCTACCAAGATAAAAAAATGTATTTTTTTTACCCTAGTATAAGATAAATGAGAAAACAAAAGACACCAGAAAATCTAATTACAATTTTTGTTGTTGTTTTAATTTTTCAAATTCATCAATTTAATGTATAATAAATGTTACTAAATAATTTTTGCATTTTTTTTACCATCTTATGTTTTATCATCAAACAAAGCTCTTAATTTATGTTTTTCCCTTTTAGCTCTTAAGTCCTTTCTCGGTTGAATTATTATGTTTTTGTCTTAAAAAACTAGTTAAATATTATTTATTTAAAAACAAATGTCACTTATATATTAATATATTTACAAACCTTAATAGAGATGTTCAACAGTTGCTAGTCACTAGTAAATGTTGTCATCTGACGGTCAATGTACGTCAATCACCAGTCAATAGTCAACCTTTAATATTCATCAATCATAACTTACAGAATATTATATCTAAAAAAAGGAATCTTTTTCCCTAAGGACAACCACAATAGGAGTAGATTTTCCTTTTAATAATTAAAAGAAAAGATAAAATACAAAGTAAAGGAAAAAAATATGTGAAAAAACTACCAAAGACATCGTGGTGGTGGACTCATTGACACAATTCTAGATATCATGTAATCAAAATAAATTATTTTATTAGATAACAAATTCTAATAACAGACCGTCTTGGCTACAGGTGAATGTAGCCATCATGGCTACATCCCTGTGGGTCATCTTTTTTTTTTTTGTGCCCTTTCGGCGCCCCCTCTTTTTAAAAAAAAATTTTATCATAAAAAACTTTAAATTGTTTTAACTTTTAATATAGAAGTCTAAAATAAAAAAATATCATTATTCACCTAAATTCAAGTTCTTCAAAACAAGACCAGTCATGAATATGTTTTGACAACTTTTTTAAAATTTTTTTTACATGTATAATGTATAGAACATAAAAGAAAACTTATACAGATGGTCATACAAACCTGTACAAATGTTCATTAAACACATAATAACATGTACATCATTACATTAAAAACATACAGATGGTCACATAAATCTGTACGAATCATTAAATATGTACATCCTTACATTAATACATGTACATATATAGGAGAAAACTTGTACATATGATCATACAAACATGTACACATGTTCATTAAAGAACATGTACATTTTCACATTTGAACATGTACATCGTCACATTAAACATGTACATTCTTACATTAAAATATGTGCATTCTCACATTTTAGTGTATCACCATGTATATGTAAAAATATTTTTGTGTAAAAGTTGTCAAAATATATCCATGACTGGTCTTGTTTTGAAGAGTTTGAATTTAGATGAATAATAATATAATTTTTTTTCATTTTAGACCTATATATTAAAAGTTACAATATTTTAAAGATTTTGTAATAAAAAAGAAAAAACAAAAATAATTGAAAAAACAAACATACGGGCGCACGCACGCCTTTACAAAAAATGAAAAAAAAATACAAATCAGTTGCACGCATTCCTCCTCAGTGTCTCCCCCATATGTAGCTATCTGGTTGTATTCATTTGTAGGCAAGAGTTTAGGTTCTAATAATATACTGATCTTTACAATGGTAAAGTTTTTTAATATTCTTTCTCATCTCACCACTATTTTTATTTTAGGACATTTTATATTATTTTTTTTCGAAGAAAGATAAGCTATATTAGAGAAACCAACCCAAATTTACAACCTAAAAAACCGAACTAAACAACTGCAACATGCTGCAGAAACAAAACCGGCCACTATTTACTCAAAAGCTCCAAAATATTAAAACTTTGACAAATTCTATAATTCTTTCTGTTAAACTGAAACTTAAATCTCCCCCATCTCATTTTGAGTTTTGTGTTACAAATAACACAGCACATCCAATCTGGTGTAGTACCCTTGAAGATCGCATCATTCCTCTGCCTCCATATCTGATAAATCGAAACTCCCACAGCAGAACACCGCAGATTGTAAACCAGCGAAGATTTCTTTCTAGCAGTCCACAAACAAGCCATACAATCAGAAAAATTCATAGGAATCTTGCACCTTAGCCATCTATGCATCACTCAACAATCACCATCTTGCTGAACTCACACTCAAAAAATAAATGATCCCGAGTTTCAGCCTTCCCACAAAAGATGCAATCTGCACTAACATTCACACACCATTTCCTCAATCTATCTTTCGTAGCCAATCTATTATGGCAAGTTAACCACCATATGAAAGAGGCATGGGGCGTGCAATACTGAGACCAGAGAATTAAATCCCAACCCTCACCAGGCATAAGGGGGAAAATGATATCAAAAACATTTCGAACTTTAATAGTACCATGTACCTCAATCCAGTTTTCCAGCGCAGCACGTCGATTCTGACTAACCACTTCATCTCTGAGTTTGAGACAGCTCTTCCACCAAAACGCATGCTCCCCCCTAAGCTTAACAGTCCATATATCATCCTGCTTCAACAAACAATCCTTACACCATCTGGACAGAGCTGAGCTCTCAGCACCTTCAATATTCAACCTCAGCAAGATGCATAAAATAGCAGCCTTGTTCCAAGAAAGAATTTCTTTTATACCCAAGCCACCACAACTCTTCGGTTTACACACATTACTCCAAGCCACAGGAGCCTTCCTACTATTATCCATTCCACTCCAGAGAAAGCTTCTACACTTTCTCACAATCTGCTGCACAACAGCCTTAGGAAACAGAAAGATATTAGCCCAAAATCTTTGAATGCTGATCAACGTACTCTCAACTAATTGCAGCCTACCCGCATAACTGAGTTTCCTAGCAGCCCAATGCGAAATACGAGCAGTCATTTTATCAATCAAAGGAGCAAACTCAGCAGTCTCAAGCCTATGTGTAGAAAGCGGAACTCCCAAATATTTAACAGGCAGAATACCTTCCTCAAAACCTAGAGTATCCAGAATCTTTCTCTTCTCATCAACCTGAACACCTCCAAAATAAACTTTGCATTTCAGATGACTAATGCATAACCCAGAGGTATGAGAGAATTTATCAAGGATCTCCTTAATAATTCTAACAGACCCAATATCACCTCTACAAAAAATCAGCAAATCATCCGCAAAGCATAAATGGTTTAATCCCGACTTACCACACTTTGGATGGTAATTAAAATTCTGATTAGCTCTGACTGTGTCCAGGGAACGACTCAAGTATTCCATGCATAAAACAAACAGGAGAGGGGAGAGAGGATCACCCTGCCTGAGACCTCTCTCTCCTTTGAAAAACCCTCTGCTTTGACCATTAACCAAAATGGAATAGAACGGAGTAGAAACACAACACATAACCCAGTTAATGAACCTCTCATGAAATCCAAACCCAGCTAAAGCTTCAACAAGAAACTCCCAACTCACACAATCATATGCCTTATGAATGTCCACTTTAAATGCACATCTAGGGGAAACATTCTTCCTCTTATACCCCTTGATAATTTCCTGACACAGCAGAACATTATGTGCAATACTTCTCCCTCTAACAAAAGCACCTTGGCACTCATCAATTATTTCAGGCAGAACAGATCTTAGTCTAGCTGTAATCACCTTAGATATGACTTTATACAGCACATTACAGCAAGAAATAGGCCTCAAATCAGTAACCAGATTTGGGTTCAAAACCTTAGGAACCAAGGTAATCAGAGTAGTATTAACCTGTTTGAGTAACTTGCCCTTAACAAAAAATTCCTTCACAGCCTTGACAACATCAAATCCAATAACATTCCAGGAGGCCTTAAAAAACAAAGAACTAAAACCATCCGGCCCCGGCGCTTTAGTAGATTTAATAGACTTCAAAGCTTCCCAAATCTCTTTATCAGAAACTGTACAGATAAGTGAATCATTCAAATCATTTGTCATAATATTACCTCTCTTGAAAACAGAAGAATCACAAACACTTCTTCCCTGCATTCTCGTGCCCAACAAGTTAGTAAAACTTCACAATATGCGCAATCTCCTTATCCTCTGTCATCCTCCTTCCTTGATCATCTAACATCAAATGAATTCTAGCCTTATTTCTCCGTGCATTCATAAACCTGAAGAAATAGGCACTAGACTCATCCCCCATCTGAATCCAATCGACTTTCGCTTGTTGAGTAACATGAGTGTTCAGCAGACTCATCATCTGATTATATTCCCGAATCTGAGCATTTTCCCGCTCAATAAGATCCTTCTTAAAAGGCTCTCTCATCAGCTTAATTTGAGTATCATACAGATTCCTTCTACTCACCTCTACCTTCTCCTTAAGATGAGAATATTTCCCTTGGTTAAACCCTTTCAGCATAGCCTTAATACCCTTCAATCTTTGGACAATTCTATACATAGGACATCCATCAATCTGCACAGACCAACCAGATTTAACAACATCCAGGAACTTATCATCAGACACCCATATATTACGGAATCTGAATCTAACAGGGGCTCTTGATATGTCATTATCAATCATAATCAGGATGGGGGAGTGATCAGATACATCCGGCGGGCAAAATTCAACACTCGAATCTGAGAAGCTACTCAACCAACTATTATTCACCATTGCTCTATCCAACTTACACCAAACTCGAGACCGAGGATCAGTACAATGCTTATTAGTCCATGTGAAAAAAGCACCATAAGCCTTAAGATCCTGAACATCTAAGCAATCTATACAGTCCACAAATTGCAGATCAACCTCATCCGAAATCACATCCCCCACTGATTTCTCACCCTGCTTTAAAGTGCAATTAAAATCACCCATCACTAACCAGGGACCCTGCACGGTCAGTCCCACATCCCTCATCTCCTCCCATAACTTTCCTCTATCAGCTTCTTTATTAGCAGCATACACAACGGACAACCAAAATGAGCAATCACCACTTTTAGAAGTAACTTTACAATGAATCAGCTGGTTACTTAAACACCTACACTGCACCTCCCAAACATCCCCATCCCATAACAACAAAATCCTACAATTCTTATCCAGCCCCACATTCGACAACCCCTTCCAATTCCTCTTCCACCAACAAGCAACCGAATCAAATTTATTATCCCGAACACGAGTTTCTAAAATGGCGAAAAGACTCACCTTATTCTTCACAGCAAAACTATCAACTGCACTCCTCTTATTCTGGGCATTCAACCCTCTGATATTCCAAGATGCAATGTGCAATCTACCCATTCGGACCATTAATCAACACGCCCCTCTGAGTATTAGCACCTCTCCCCTTTCCCAGCTGCTCAAAATTCTTACTCAAACTTCTCTTAGCCGACACCGTAATCCACCCCTCCAAACTTGACTGCTCCACCTCCTTACTAGAACCCGCTTCACCATTACCACCAGAACCTCCCTGAACCACCTTACTAATCACACCAGAAACACCATCCAACACCTTCTCAGGTATACCAGCTTGAGCATCATCATTCTCTTGATTATCTTCTTGAGGCACCAATACTTCTTTCCTAATTACCTTCGGACACCGAGAAGATTGATGACCAAAACATCTGCAACTCTCACAATACCAAGGCCTCCACTCATACACAACCCTCTGAGAGAATCTATTACCGTCCCCATCCTCCAAGATTATTTCCTCTTTCGGTTTTGTTTTTGCATCAAGCTCCACAAGAATTCGCGCAAACCCTATTTTCTCCTTCTGGGACGTCAACTTATCAGCAAGAATGGGTTTGCCGATCTTGCTAGCAATCCTACTCAACATCCTAGGGGACCAAAACTGTAAATCCAAACCTGGCAGCTTAATCCACACCGGTGTCGAAGCCAAATTGGCCAGATCTAACTTGCATCCAGGTGACCAGATCCGTAAAATTAAAGGCAGATTCCCACGAAGGAACCAAGGGCCATTCTCCAAAATCTGCATCATCTCCTCCTTACTATCAAACCGAAACAAGAACACACCAAAATCATTCTGATAGATCGTAGGCGAGGCAAACTTACCCCATTTCTGCCGAACATAATTCTCCATGACCGGGAAGGAGCATTGAAACCCCATGGCCGCCCCCACCAGTGAGAATTGCCAAAATTCCACTTCTGACCGAACTTCCTCCTTACTAAACTTGAGAACCGGGGTATCGTCTTCCTGGAATGCTTGCAAATTCAAGCAATAATCCCTATCGCGGTTATTGGCCACAACATCACTCCACATCTTCTTGGTATGAGGAACCTTCGACACATTCACCCCCGATCTACTCGCTGCATCACGAATCAAATCCTTCAAACCATCACCCTCGCCCTCCAAATCTACCAAACCAGTCTTCTCCTGCTCCGCATTACGACTCCCAGGAACCAGAGCCTTCTTCGGCGCCTCACCATCCAGATCTACCAAACCAGTCTCCGCCTGCGTCTCATCACAACATCCAGAAACCGGAGCCTTCTTCGGTGCCCCCGAAGCAACAACAGGAATGCCTTGATTAACCGGTGTCGACTTCACTGCCGCCCCAATCGATGGAACTGCGACTTTGGTTTTGCGTCCTCTGCCCATGGCAGATTCACAAGAGAACAAGATCGTAGAGAGAGGTGAGAGTTTCTCGCTCTACAGCATCGCGAGGCGTTTTTTTGACATTTTATATTATTGTTAGAGTTATAACCTAGTATTTTTTTCACTGCATTTCTTAATTAGACAACAATGAGATTGAAAAATGATGGATTTCACATCATTACAAGGGCATTTTTATTTTTATTTTACTGTCACAAGATGATGAAATTCACACTAGTGTCTTAAGAAACACTTTTTTTTTAAAAAAAAACAAGGTAAGCAAATATATTAAATAGTAAAAAGAAGAACAAAATATTATTCAATTTATTGTGTATACCCAATAAAGTTTAAGAATCCAATTAAAGAATTTAAGACTAACCCCACTTTTTTCTCTTCCTAGAAACGATATACTCCCTTCGTCCTGAATTGACTGTCCTGTTTACTATTTAGACATGTCGTTTGACATCAATTTTTAACATATAAGATAAAATAATTTTTAAAATTTAAGTTTTACATATGATTCCTTACATGTTAAACTATATATTACAACATTTAATTTTATAAAATTATTTTCTTATATACTTAATAATGAAATGAAAAAACGTGTCATAAAACAAACAAGACGGTCAATTCAGGACGGAGGGAGTACATTACTAAATACTACTAGTTATGGACACAATAATTAAGAAGAAAAAAAACTGAACTATTTTACCCTTACGGAATTAAAGAAATTTTAAATGTAAAGTTGTAAGATCAAGTAGAATAAAAAAATGGATGAGATCCCAAAATCATATATTAAGGAAAGTGATAAATAATACTGAATTGATCGTCCTGTTTACTACATGTCGTTTGACTTCAATTTTTAACATATAAAATAAATTAATTATAAAAATTTAAGTTTTACATAATGTAAATAAACTATATTACAAAATTTTGTTTATTAAATTATTTTATCTTATATATTTAATATTAAAGTAGAAAAATATACCATAAAACAAACAACACAGTCAATTCAGGATGGAGGAAGTATCATAATTCTTTGTCTAATTCCTGATCAAGCACACCCTTAATTTTTTTAAATGAAAATAACTATGAAATTGTAATCCAACATAATACAATTTTTATGAAGAAACAAAATAAGAAACAACTAGTTTTTGAAAAAAACAAAACAAGAAATTGAGGGGAGCCTTACGAAAATCACAAAATCCGGGTTATCCGATAAATAACTACTACCAAAAATGTCTGAATTTTGAACAAAAGCCCTAACCGCCAGATTACTCGGCAACTAATGTTAGTCACAGCTGATGGGAAAGTATACTGACTCATGCCGTGAAGGGTAGATCCATAAGGAGCTGACGCACTAAACATTAAAAAAAATCTAGAAGGCAATCGCATCCAAAGCACAGTTATAAAGATAAAGGGCAACATCCAGATCTGAGTTCATTCAGCTTACACAGAGAGTACCCTAAGCAAAAGCAGAGAACAGAATTGAAACAAAATGACAGCTACAGTTAAAAATTCAATAATATACTCTAAAACATTGCTCTCCAGAACGTTATTGGTCTCGACAAACTGGTACTCGGTGGAGCAAAAGTAGTTTCATATGAAATATATGCCATCCAATCACGATCGTCAACAACGGGAGATCCAGAGACCATCAAGAGTGCCAAGAAACCCTGCAGGCTGCAACTGTAGATGGTAACACCAAAAACCTGTATGCAAATATTATAACATAAGCTAGCCATTATCAACGAGGTCCACCCAGAGCAGGAATACCTGGACCTGCAAAACTTAAAAACTTAATACAAATTCAAACCGATAATAAACTAGAACAAAAAATACATGATAGCTGACAAGACAAGAGAAATCCATTATCTGTTTTTCCTTGGACGAAGATGAGGTCTGAACCATAACATCGGATATTTCATATTTGTGAGCTATAAATTACTGCAGGGCAACCCATGTCAAAAGATCTAAGCTTAAAGATACATTAACAAGTTTTACAAGAATCTTTTACCATCCATACTAACATGATCAAACCTTTGACAGAAGGGACTTCCAAAAGCAACATGCTTGCAACAAGCTTAGCTCTAGTTCTCATGAAGCCGGCAATTTCCTAAACCTACACATTAGATGCACATGTACGCAACCTTGTCCAAACTGGTGACCACTTTTTTATAAATTGCTATGAATATCACTTTTCTATTTGCAACAGCTGAGATATCTACAACTGGACAAAAAAAAGGACAATATTAAATTAAGCGTACTGTCTCATAGATAAATTCATAGTGCAAATGCAACACAATAAAGCAACAATATACATTCAGACACCTGTAAGCCAAAGCAGGTGATTGGTCAGTAGACGATAATAAGTCCCATCGATATGTATTCTCAGTAAGAAGCTCAAGCTAAGAAAGAAACTCTTCTTTAGCAATTCTTAACTAGAGGGTTTAAAACTGTTCCATTCAAATTCTTGTATTGGCAGGTTTATGTTGGCTCCCTAGTAGGAAGAACAAATTTAAAACGCTACACTCAACAGCCTCCAGTAATCCAACCATAACCCTAGAAAAAGAAACCATTATTTCCTATCATCCCTGAATCTACCGACATATATAGGGAAATGATTTCAAATTTCAATATCAGAAAGACCTGTACTCCACCTGCACACTGGAAAATGGCTGGTGGCTATTCCTAAAAATAGAAGAGATTGCAAAGAAGACTACGGAAACCTGAACACTGAATAGATACACATATGACGTACCAGAGAGCTACTTACCATATTGTGACCAAACCATATCAACAGCAGCTCCAACTTAGTATTGCTCAGAGGATCATCATATTCACCTCCATTTTGATTGCGTTCATCTGCATATCCTCATTTCTATCATGGACTATTATTCATGTTAACCAGATCTGCCGTTCTTTTCTCCCTATTCCATTGTTCGATCTTTGCCCTCCTCTCACACTGCTTCCTCTGTTCCACTGTTCGCTCTTTGCCCTCCTCTCAGCACTGTTTTCTCTGACAGGGCCCTATCCCTCCTCCACCGGGCTCTACTCCTCCCTCTCTTCCAGACTTCTACTTCTCTGCCCCTTCCTATCATCATCTCTTCTACCATAGCCACGTCCTCTGTCATCATCCCTTCGACCATAACCACCACGTCCACCAAAAGGACGCTCTCCACCACCACGTCCACCACGTTGTCGTGGGCTATTACTCCCGGCTTCTATACTGCCTAGCGGCCTCCTCCTATACCTTCCAAAAAGCTGCCTCCTCAACTCCCTGTAAAGAAAACATATATGTGTGATGTGCAAGAAAGTATAATGGAATTTTAAAACTGCTATGTAACAGTCGAGACTCAAATCAATAGAAAATCACCTGCTGATTTTTTTCAAGTGCATAAAATTACAGTAGCCACCACGGTTGCAGACATTTTCCTCATACTGCCTACAAGTTGCTTCTCGAAAATCCGTCACAGGAGAGAAATCAACAATGATAGGACGCCTGAACAATGTGAGAAGATTAAAGGACAGGTCAACGAGAAAATAAAAATAAATAAAAATACTAAAATATAACTCTGAGGGATAAGTTAATGAAATGAACATCTCCATATGCCAAATTAGATTTCCAACTTTTAGGGGTATGTCCCCACCAAATTACCATGGTGCTACACAATCACATAGTAAAGGCTACTGCCTAATTGGTTATTTTCAATATAGCCATGGCAGAGGACAAAAATCTATTGTTCAGAAAAGTTAGCCAGACTTTTTCTCTTTATCAACATGATGCATAATGTGAACATTTATCATCTGAAAGGTAAGGCATACAAGATTCTCAGAATCCAATGTTTTTTTATGATCTTCGAGACAAAAGGTCAGTATCCAGTGAAAGAAGAGCAAGCATACCAGCATAAAATCTCCCACTTAAGTTGTTAAGTGCATTTGCAGCATGTTCTTCTTCTCTGTACTGGACATACACATTGCCAACCTGCTCATGAAGAAGTTGAACATGAGACATCTAATAACATGGGCATTAGAGAAAAGATTCATATAGTTAGCATTACCATATGATCAGCCAGGTTGTCACAAATGTTTAGGCTTTCAATCTCCCCGTATTTGCTCAGCTCTTCAAACAAATCTTCGTAAAAATCCTGCAGTCAAAGTTTAGGCACAAAAAAAAGATGAAAAAATTAAAACCATTATGAAGCAGCCATTAACGGCAGCCAGTTACAATATGCATTACTTACATGTAACCAGCTAGAGTTTCCACATAACATGGTAATTCTGTATCCGCGATGAAGCTCGCAAAGAGGTTTTGTAAGACTCAAAATTAAACAACAGAGAGCCTCTTTTCTTAAGCTATATAACAAGATACCTGCTCTGCTAACCAAGCTGGATAACAATCTCAGTGACAAATTCGTTCAAACATCTAAGTGGACACATGTAGTGGATACAGAATAATCTGAGTGACAGATAAACTCAAAATTTTATAATGCAGCGGATAAAGCTCCTATCTCGGAATGTTTCAACAATCTACCATGAAATTTCTGAGAGCGATTAACAGGCAGAAGCAAAAAAAAAAAAAAAAGTTATATAAAACAAATATAAGGGTCACGAACGGCATAACAAACGAGATCTAATGGATAAAGGGACCCCAGAGAGGAGAGACGGACCTCGAAGTGTTCCTGAATCTTGCGAGGGTCAAGGGGCTGGCCCTGAGGATCAACGCCAGGAGTAATCATATCCGGTCGCTGGTACATGTTCGAAAGGAGTAGGGTGGGGCTGATGCTAGGCTTCGTATGAAGCCTTGAGCATCTATCACCATGTCTACAAGCTCCGATTTTGAAGTAGAAAGGGCAATTCACCCTGTCTTTCTCCGTCCCAAAGATAGAAGCCAAGTGCTCCGCCATAGATCTGTCTACCTTTTTCTCTTCACTCTCGGTTTTCCTTTTCTGTGATAGTTAGGGTTTTTGACAATGAAAGAACTATTGTACATTATACTGAGGCGGGCGGGAGCTAAAATAGAAGACCCGTTTTTACATTCTAAAATACATATTTGTTGGAAATATATCATCAAATGCAGGTTTGCCCGAGTGGTTAAGGGGGAAGACTTAAGATCTTCTGCACATAAGTGCGCGTGGGTTCGAACCCCACAGCCTGCACTATTAATTTTTTTGTCAGAAATCATTCGTGTTCAATAGGTCGGCTTCCTGTGGCTGTGGGTACAACGTAATCTTTTCCTATGTATAAATATATAGTCAAGTTCTTTACTTAAGTGATATTTTCCCTTATCTTAATTCTTACACAAAACGATCATCGTTGCATGATTCTAAGATTATTTACATGTTGAATTGTTGGCATCGGTATTGTTTAGTGATTAGAGCCGTATACTGTTGAGAGTTAACCAAATTAATCGAGGTTACAACAATTGCGTCTCATACGTTCTTCCACAACAATTGATAGTTAATATTATCGCTCTACATGTGAATGTAGCCACATATACCTACAATTTGCTTTTTTTTCTTCTTTTTTTTTAAATTTTGGGAGGGAGGAGCGCGCACACTTCATTTTTTCTTTTTTTTCAATTTTTTTTCTTTTCCTATCACAACATTTTTAAATTGTTGTAATTTTTAATATATAAGTCCAAAATAACAAAAAATTATATCATTATTCACTTAAATTCGAGCTCTTCAAAACAAGACCAATCATAGATATGTTTTGATAACTTTTTTAAAAAATTATTTTTACATGTATACCAATATATTTTTTAATGTGAGGATGTATATATGTACATATTTTAATGTGAGAATGCACATGTTTTAATGTGACGATGTACATGTTCAAATGTGAGAATGTACATGTTCTTTAATGAACATCTGTACATGTTTGTATGGCCATATGTACAAGTTTTCTCCCTTATATATACAGATTTTAATCTAGGGATGTACATATTTAATGATTCGTACAGATTTATGTGACCATCTGTATGTTTTTAATGTAAGTATGTACATGTTTTTACGTGTGGATGTACATGTTTTAATGAACATTTGTACAGGTTTGTATGACCATCTGTACAAGTTTTTTTTTTACGTTTTGTACATTATACATGTGAAAATATTTTTAAAAAAAAGTTGTCAAAACATATCCATAACTGATCTTGTTTTGAAGAGCTTGAATTTAAATGAACGATGATGATTTTTTTTTCATTTTGGACTTATATATTAAAAGGTACAACAATTTAAATTTTGTGTTGTGATAAGGATAAAGAAATAGAATAAAAGAAAAAAAAGAAAGAAATGAAAAAAAAAACGACGCCTCCTCCTATCTCTCCCTCCCAACTTTTCTAATTTACAAATTTTACCCATAATATAGTTATCATAGTGACTAAAATGCCATCAAATGTAGCCATGTTAGCTACATTTGGATGTAGCTCAGACTGATTATTAGATTGATTTCTTGAATAGTGGTGGCTTTGAATTATATATGTTCCCTATTTGGCACTATATGAGTAATACAGATTAAATTAAAAGCAAGAGAGTTATAAGGTTGGTGCAATACAATCTTGGATCGATTTTGTCATTCTTTTCATTCTTATTTAGCATCCTCTTTACTTTCTTGCTTTCAATACCTTAATTGACTCCATTAATATTGATTACACATGACTTGGTATTCAAACGGTTGACACTTAGTTTTGTTTACTCATGGGAATTATATTCTTTCCTTTTTTTATTGTGCTACACTTTTTTTAAAAAAAAAAGAATATAACACCCCATAATTACATAAGTGTTCCAAAATATTTCATATGCACTACCTCTTACTACATTAGCAACAACATGTGCACTACTAACATTATCCCTCATAGGCACAAAACGTCATTTACATTCATCTAAAATGAAGCTAACCGCAGTACATTACCTTATAACTCTGTTGTACATCATAAGCAGCTGAACCTACCCCGTTAAACAAAATCAACATTAGTTTTACAGTCGAAACTAATTCTTACTTTGTATAATTTGCAATTAAAGCACATTGCAGCCTAAATTCCATAACTTTCGCCTCCACCAACCCAGGATGAAGCATTATCGTATACCCCTTCATCCTAACTGCTATAATCGACCCATCACATCTCCTACAAACAACACCAGCCATACTTCCAGATGTACTACATCAATAAAAACCTCAATCATATCTGGCAAACCTGGATTCTCTCCAGCACCAGGAATGATAGATTGAGCTCGAGACACTGCTTGAGAAATAGCAAGATAGATATTAGCTTGAAACCAACCCCACTCCACATCCTTGACTTCGTGTGAGAGACTTGACAATGGAAGAACCAAATTTTCCACAATATCTTCAAACAACAAGTAAGAGAAGGCAGCAAATCATAAACACATAAATAAAGAAGCCAACGCAGACCACCGTCTGTGTCGACATCCAAAGGTATGCTACAATTCTACCTATCCCATAATCTTCTAACATTGCTACTTTGGAAGAAAAATGTAGAAGAGTCTCTATAGTGCCACAAAAATATCGCATGTCCGTAGCAAAGCCACAACGATGTGCAAGGATTGCACGACATGGCAACACCCCATTTAGCAGTCTCCATGCGAAGACCTTAACATGATTAGGAATATTAGCTTTCCATACCTAGCGCACCACCTTCCCCATCAAACCTGAACTTGAAGTTATAGAACTCCTTTTCACGATCTAAATAAGTAATATAATCTAATCGTGAAGCGGCCAGACCTTGATAAGCTGATATTTTATATATTTTTACTATCAAAATCTCTTGTATTTATTGTCATTTTCCCCTGCTTTAGTACTTAATTGAAGTCCATTCCTATGTCTAAAAGAAACTTTCAGAAAAAAAAAGTTATTTTGATGTTTAAATGACTTAGGATGGATATGTGGGGAATTTGATAATTTCACGGAGGAGTTAAATTAATTGAAGTGCCTAACTCCCTAATTATGCGTAGATAACTCCAGAGTCTACCAAGTGTTAATTGAAGAGAGTAAGTTAAAGGAATTAAGAGGTCTCTACTTAATTCGTGAAACAGAAGGAAATTAAAAAGAAGACATCAATAAACAAGCGAAGAGCCTTGAATTTAGCTTATAAATACCTGAGACTTTGGCATAGAAATCCATCCATCCATTCACACAACATTAGTTCACTTATGTTTTTACTTTTAGTTTTAGTTTTTATTTTTGTTTCTCACGCCGAGAAGAACGCAAGCAACTGCAAGAGTTCTTCTCCTCCACCATCATCTTCAACCTCCAGCCCAGTAAATTTTAGATATGGATAGCGAGAGGAACGAAGGAATCTTCTACACCAGATTATTTATTATCTATTTGTCTCTACTCTTTTTGTAACATGCTTGGCTAGGAAGGATTTACTCTAGGTGATGGTTATTCGTAGCTAGTTCATTTTACAAGTACTTCTACAATTATGATGTGAGATTTTATTTTTGATTTATTTCAAATTAATGTTAAAATTGCGTTATTTAATTAATCTCATGAATTCCTTAAAAAAAGCCTTGTGATTCTTGTTATAATCAGATCGGTGATTAACAGGAAGGTCATATTAATCTGTTAGCCTGTGGAAAATTAGATCGAATCTATTTGGTTTTCCCTCAGGTGCGTAGTAATTCTTTAAGCTTAATCCTTCTATGTGTGTTTCGCTAGATTTTTTATTAGACCTTGTGTGTTCTGCTAGGCGAGTTTTCCTGAGATTATGATTTAATTCTGGAAAGATATTGAAGAATTAGTCAATCCGTATGTAACGACCCCAAAACTGGCCTAGGAGTTAGGGACGTTACACGCCGCATATTACTACCTAATAACGCAAAGCTACGAACTAATACTAACGAAAGGCCCAAATGCATACTTGTATAAATATGTATAACCAAAATGTGTCAAAATTATTCCCAATAACAATGTAAATACCAATGTCAAATCAGAAAACATAAGCGTATTGTCAAACGCTAACAAAGGGCCCGCAGACTACAAGTGTCTAAAACGTAATGTATCAAGTAACATATATGAGCTAACTAGCTAAGATCCAGAAAATAGAGGCAATCCTCGCTGATCAATCTGTAATGTTAGTGAAAGTATGGGAGTGAGCAAACAATCATGCTCAGTAGATGAGTAACTTCATCAACCAGCATGTTCAAAACATTTGCAAATAAGGTTATGAACTCAGAAGTTAAACAGAAGGGAAAGGTATTTTCCATAGCAAACACTAGAAGCAAAAGTCCAACTTATCGAGACTAAAACAGAATCCAGGGGCAAACAGAATCATAAACAGAGCGGGACACTAGATATCAAAGCATACATACATAATGGATATAATCCAGAAACAGAATGAGGAAACCTCACTCGTGAATAGAACGGGGGAGACACCCGTGGCAAATAATAGAAGGACGTCCTACGAAGCACGCTACGGGATAGCTAGACCCAGCCATCCACGGCTCAGACACAGAGATAACTAGGTCCCAAAATAGAAGCTTAAATAATGATAAGCATAAGTGCGTTGAAGGCACCACAAAGAGGTTAGAAAGCTTAACCAACACTAGGGGAATATAACTCCACAAACGGAAGTCGAAACGGAGCTCAAACGAGCAATCTTTGGCAAAACAGATGGTATGTCTGAACAAGTTTCCGAACATCAATGTTCGGACACAAGTCGAGACTCAAAACAGAAGAAGATCAAAGCGTTTGAACATGTGTCCAAACATTGATGTTCGGACACAAGTTGAGAGTCAGAAATAGAGGTGTCCAGACATTGGAAGTTCAGACAAATCCCGAGAAAAATATACGTGATGCATCCGAACATGTGTCCAAACATCGGTGTTCGGACACAAGTCGAGACTTGTAAGCCATATTTTGTCCTCGCACCCTGTCCAAACTTACATGTTCGTACAGAAGTTCAGACACGGTTAAAATCGCAGAAAACAAAAGGTTACACAGGGTCTGTCCAAACAGTGCAGAAATCATAATTTTCAGAACAACAAAGTGTGAGAACAGAAGCATTAAACAACACCATTTTGCAACACAGTTTCAGAGTTTTGTAGAACACAACTATGTGGGTTTTAGGCAGTTAAAATAATACGAAATCAGTCGGTGAGCAGTCATTAAAATGTAAGAACCATGTCACATTCAGAATCCAAATCAGAACTCCTCATAGCCGAACTCACTAATTGAATCCATCAGCAGCCTACCTCGTAAATTTGCAAGGGAGTTCCCAAATCTAAAACAGCAATCACCCACCGAACGCAAATCGGAATGCAGATCAAACAGTCACTGACATTGCCAACAATTACAAAGACAAAGCCCACAACTCAAAAACTGACAAAATTCTCAAATCAGAAACTGCAACCCGTAGAACGCAATTCACAACCCTCACCTGAATCTGACAGACAGAATCGTAGAGGAAACCAACAGCAAGTGATCGACAGAGGGTGCAGGGGAACAAATACTGATTCACAATCAGATTGCAAAGGATCGAAATTAGAAACTGAGGAGTTTTAGAACCGATGAACTATAGAAAATTAATCTGACAACCACACCTTAATCCGACCAGAAATTCACTGAGGAGGAGTAATCCACAACAGGTAATTGATCCGTAAAATTCAACGACATCATGAACTTGGCAGATCGAGAAAGATGAAGAATGTTGATAGAGAGAAGAGAGAGAGAGAAGTGTGTACTGACAGTTTGAGGAACTGAACATGAAAATGAGAACATGATAATGATTGTGGAGAATAAACAAATATTGATTTAAATTAATCCTTTCCAGTAATTAGAAGGGGGAGGGAAAAGACCAACTCGCCCTTTCCTTTATTAGAAAGGACTTCCGTGTCTTGATTTCAAATAACTCCAGTTTAAGTCACCACAAAACGAAATAAAATTCTGCAACAAAACTTTGGGTTATAACACCGTATCTCTTATTGATTTGTAGAAGTTTGCGTAATCTAACTAGTCAAAAATAGCTTGAACCCAGGGTCCGCTCGTCCATATAACTTTACCAATTTTATTCTATTTGTTAATTTATTTTCGTATTTCTTATTTGATTCCCAAAATAAGAACAACTCCCTGAATTTTCTGTTTTCTTAGGACTAGGCTTATTTCTTCAAGTCCCGCGGATTTTATACCTGGTTGCTACGTTTTCTATACTGTAGTGTCAGAGATTATTTGCAACCCGAAGACTTTTTAATTTATTAATTTCTAGGATTATTTCTTAGTTTTTAGTTTATCAAAAATTATGTTTGCAAAATGGCACCTTGACGGGACTTCACTTTGTTTTGTCCTTAGTTTGGGTTGTCAATTGTCTTGTTTTATTTCTATTTCTATTTGTTTTTGTTTTTAGTTTTATTTTATTTTATGTTATCTCTTTGTTTATTTTTTTTGGTTATTTCACTATTTTGCATTTACTACTTTTCTCTTAATTATTTCATTTTCTTGTTTTTCTTGTTTTTATTTTATCTTATTTTATTATAATTTATTTTATTCATGTTTAGTTAATTTTGTTTTTCGTAATTTCACTATTTTTGTTAATTTATTTCTTTCTTGTTTTAATTAAGTTATACTTTAATTTTATGCTTTGTTTTTATTTAATTTTTTCTCTTGTTTTGTTTTAGTAGTTTTCATAATTTTATTTTATTCTATTTTGTTTTTAGTTTATTTTGATTTCAGTTATTTCTTTATTCTTTTCTTTGATAGTTTATTTATTTCTTATTTTATCTTAGATCTTATTTTAATTTTGTTTTTCTTTTCCTTCTTAGTTGTAGCAAGTGTCTGGTGAATCCGTATTACCTTTCATCGAGCGTAGAGAACTAGAAGAGGAATCAATTTTATTTATTTATTTATTTTTACTTCTTAGTTTATTCAATTTTTCCAACTTTTTGACTATTTTTTTATAATCGCAAAGCACTTGGTGGTCAATTGTTTTTGTTTTGTTTTATTAATAGTTTATTTTGTTCTTAGTTATTTCTAACAATGGTAAACATCGGAATCGATGATGCAATGGCAAGTGAGCTGTACAAGCTGTTAGGTGAACTGAAAAGATCACACTATGAGACATCTGAACTTTATAAACTGCTAGCCAATAAAAGGATGGAGCAGTCTATGGAGCAGACTCCTGTTTGGGCAGTGGAGCAGGAGTCTACTGATTCTTTTGATCTGTTTTCCTCTTATTTGTGTTGCTCAGAGTGTGCGGGAAATCTCAAGCTCAAAGCCCAAAATTGAAGAGATGGGACAGATTGAGGAGCAATTCGAACGTGAATCATCCTATTTTCAAGATACATATATTGCTCGTATTGTGGGGGAGCTCACGAGTTTGATGATTGTCTCATCGTACAGGAGCAGTTGTGGTTAGAGGATCAACCAGATTATCTACAACGAATATCTCCTCAACAACAGGCTTCAATCTTTTACAATGGTAACCTTCAAGAGTTGGGGAACAATTCAATGGAGCAGCCTATCGACATCTCAAGTCACCCTCCCTCCCCACCCTTGGTTCGCACTGTGCCAATAGAGGTCTTTGTTGCAGCTGACTATCCACGTGGAACCCTCCTTGACCCTCACCTAGATGAGGAGGATGTTTATATCGTAGGATTTGAGGGGGATGGGTCTCCACCTCTTTGCCATTACGATAGACTCTTTAAGCCTTACCAAATAGATGAGGATTTCTATATCCTCCCATTTGAGGAAGAAGAGCCTTTGTCACTCCATTTGCACTTGGAAGATCATTCCCTTCAATTCCTCCTCAAACACCAGGTTTTGAGAAGTATTTATTTCTCTATTATATTTGTTGAGGTAACATATTGTTTTGATCCATGTGGTTCACTACCTATTGTTGTCCACTTCTTACTCCCGTTGACACCATTGTCAACTTTTATTTTTGATCCGGGATAACAAAGTGAGAGTCTAGCCAGAGACTCTAAATCAGGGCAGCTTGGTGGGAGGCAACCCATATTTTCTACTTTTCTCTTAGATTTTTTTTCATTTGTTCGTCTTGTTAATCTTATTTTCAATCTTTTTGCCTTGATGAAGCTTATTGTTGTTATGGGTTCCACTTGATTTCTTCTGGCTATGCAAGGTTTTCTTTCAGGAATACTTTTCTTCGACTCATAGCTAAACTCAAGTGTGAGGGAGCACAAGCTACCACATCTCTACGAACTTTGGGGAGTATTCTTTTCACTCTACATACTCTCAGAACTCCCTTTTGTTTTGTCTTGCGTGAATTACTCCTTTGGATTGCATTCCCTTTCTAATTTAATTCTTTCCAAGCAATAAGGGCATTGCTCCAAGCTAAGTGTGGGGGCGGATTTGCTCCTTCGTAGCTTGTTTTTCAGCTTTTCTTTTATTGTATTTGTTTGAGTGTTGTAAGTGGAGGTAACCGGAAAGGGAGCCATAGAGGAAGTTTTGCAGGTTGATAGAACATGGGGTATAAAAATTTTCAACTGTTTGTGGTGCTAAATTGTTTCATTGAAGTCTTTATTCACTAATGCTAATGAGTTTGAGAGTATTTACCATATGAATTTGGTTTTTAACTTTGAGCCTTGGAATAAATTGGAATGTATGATGGAAAAGAACAAAGACAAGGTACTCCGCTGATCCAAAAAGGCAAATTCTGATCCTAGACAGGTCTCGTCCACTCGGTTATTAAGTCTTTTCGGGGTGCTTTATCACCTAGCTACCTAAGTTTCTCTGAATCTGGGATAGTTGCTCCAAAGCTGCTACAAGGGTGGAGAGAAAAGTCTGAGGTGAAAGAAAAAGGAAAAAAATGAACTTCAATTGAAGTATGTTTGCATTTTTTGAGCTGAAATGTAAATATTAACTTTTATCAAAAGGATAATGAGTATGTGGCAATGAAAGGTTTAATGGAACATGATTTTACTTCATGCCCCTTGTCGTTCAAAGGAATGTGAATGAATTTCAGGTGGTCTGGCTCGAGGTTAAAGGCTGAGTTCTTATGGTTTTGTTTCCCTTTCTTATGCTTTTGTATGACTTTAAGTTTTGTTTTGAAAATTACAGTCAAATGTTTAAGTACCCTTTGATTTGGAAACATCAATAACCTCTGTGCTCTTCCATTTTAGTTGTTATCCATTTGCTTACTTGAATTTGTGCTTGAAGGATTTGCTTGACGACAAGTAAAAGACAAGTGTGAAAGGATTTGATAAGCTGATATTTTTATATATTTTGACTATCAAAATCTCTTGTCTTTATTGTCATTTTCCCCTACTTTAGTACTTAATTGAAGTCCATTCCTATGTCTAAAAGAAACTTTCGAAAAAAATAATTTAGTTTGATGTTTAAATGACTTAGGATGGATATGTGGGGAATTTGACAATTTAACGAAGGAGTTAAATTAATTAAAGTGCCTTGCATATAAATCCAAGGTCTTCCAAGCATTATCGTTGAAATAATTGAAGAGTGTAAGTTAAAAGAATTTAAAGGTCTCTACTTAATTCGTGAAACTGAAGGAAATTAAAAAGAAGACATCAATGAACAAGCTAGAGCCTTGAATTTAACTTATAAATACCGGAGACTTTGGCATAGAAATCCATCCATCCATTCACACAACATTAGTTCACTTCTGTTTTTAGTTTTAGTTTTTATTTTTGTTTCTCACGTCGAGAAGAACGCAAGCAACTACGAGAGTTCTTCTCCTCCTCCACCATCTTCACCCTCCAGCCCAGTAAATTGTAGATCTGGATAGTGAGACAAACGGAGGAATCTTCTACATCGGATTGTTTCTTCTCTATTTGTCTCTACTCTTCTACAATTATGATTTAAGATTTTATTTTCGGATTATTTCAGATTAGTATTAAAATTGTGCTTTTTAATTAATCTCATGAATTCCTTAAAAAAAGCCTTGCAAATCTTGTTATGATCATATCGATGATTAACAAGAAGGTCATATTATTCAGTTAGCCTGTGGAAAATTAGATCGGATTGATTTGGTTTTTCCTTAGGTGCGTAGTAATTCTTTAAGCTTAATCCATCTGTGTGTGTTTCGCTAGGTTCTAGATTAGACCTTGTGTGTTCTACTAGGTGAACTTTCCCGATATTATGATTAAATTATGAAAAGATATTAAAGAATTAGCCAATCCGTATCTCTTATTGATTTATAGAAGTTTGCATAATCTGACTAGTCAAAAATAGCTTGAACCTAGAGTCGGCTCATCCATATAACTTTACCAGTTTTATTCTATTTGTTAATTTATTTTCGTATTTCTTTGATTCCCAAAAGAAGAACAACTCCCTGAATTTCCAATTTTCTTAGGACTAGTCTTATTTCTTCAATTCCCGCGGATTCGATACCTGGTTGCTACGTTTTCTATACTTTAGTGACTGGGACTATTTGCAACCCGAAGACTTTTTGATCTATTAATTTCTAGGCTTATTTTCTTAGTTTTTAGTTTATCAAAAATTCCGTTTGCAGACCTACATCAAAATCATTCTAACATCCTCCTCCACGAACCATTCATGTACTATGCTTGCCTTCCAAATCATAGTCTCATGATCAATTAACCAGGAAACACAACCACTATTCTTCACCTCCTTTGGCAATCTTAATGGAGACGGTCGTCCGCCTAGCTTCCTAATTAACCACTTATCAAGAATAGCTACACTCTCCCCCGTACCAATAGACCTACAAACACCCTCATACAAAATTCCTAGTACCTTTTATGTAAGGTCCGCCATATAAGACTTGGCCTGCTACCTAATGTGGCCATAAACAAATTCCCATGTTCAAAGTATCTTGCACGTAGCAACTGATTCATGAGGGACTTTGGGGAGGTTAGTATGCGCCAACATTGCTTCATTAGAAGCGCATCACTAAAAGGATATAGATATCTAAACCCTACACCACTATCTTGTCGACTTTGACACATATCACACCAACTCTTCCAATTGTAACCCACTCTTTACTAGGTTTCCACTTCACTAGAATCGTGCTACAGCTCTATGTATATCCCTCACTATCCCCACTGGTAGCTTAATTATACTCATGATATAATTAGGCAAGGTTTGTAAAATGCTTTTTATCATAATTACTCGACTTGCTTGCGAAATATGTCTATCCCAGCCCTGTATTTTCTTATAAACATGATCACTTAGATAATCAAATTTTCGCCTACGACTTCTACCAATAGATGTAGGAAACCCTAGATACAACCCAAAATCGTCCACCTCTCGAGTCCTAAAATAACTCACAATATTCCTCCTAACAGCACTCTGCACTGTTGGAGATCAAGGGTGTGTCCCATATTGAAATATTTTATAGCTAGTAAGTAGTCCATATAGCCTATGGGCTACTCCACCTAATGTCAATTGGTTTTAGGATGGAACCTCACGGGTTATTAGGTCTTACGAGTTTATATGGGTATTTTATATAATTCCCTCCGTTGACAAAAATTCATATTGACTCAGTGGTAAAGAAAATGGAAGAGGTACAAGACCTTGACGGTTCAAGGCTAATGACAAACAACGTTTGTAATTTTCATTTTCTATTTTTCTTTCTTTCTCTTTTATTTTTTATTTCTAATTTTCAAAGTTAAATTTCTTGACGAAAAAATGTTTCCATTTTTGCTAGTGGATAATTCTCCTAAAAAAACTTTTGAAATGCTTTATTTTTATTCATTATTTTCCTCTTTTTTTTTGATAAGTATTGGCGGTGCCAATTGCGGGATAGATCCCGGTTACAACAAAATGGAAGGTTTGGATCGTTAGAAAACAATAAAGTAATACACTAAAACAACAAGAAATAAAACTTTCCAGCTGCATGAGTCATCGCAGTAGTTGTAATAGCCCGTTTGTGCTGCAGAAGACACTACACGACATAGAAACTGGGACTAGCTTGCTTCCCTCCCATTCCCAGATGTGTCTTTTAACTGATTCCGTTGCAATGATCCAGTTAGGTGCCTTGTCCTGAAAGACTGATTCATTTCTTACTTTCCAGATCATCCAGATTGAGTGGATAAAAGAGGAGATCCAAAGTCGGTTGATCCGTTTATATATTTTTATCCCACACCATTGATCAAAAGCCTCTACTACCGCTCGAGGGAAGACAAAGAGTGCTCCCCACCATTTCAGCAAGCTATGCCATAGCTTGGAAGATTCTGCGCAGTGTAGAAACAGATGGGCAGAAGTTTCTATTTGTCTTTTACATAACATACACCATTGTTGATTTAGGGCCACCAGTCCTTTCTAAAAAAGGAAGTCTTTTGTGCATATTTTATCTTTCAGACAGAACCAAACTATCATCTTAATTCTTGGGTGGGCTAACTTTTTCCATTAGAGCCGATGCCAGCTTGACAGTGAAGGATGTTCTGATTCAATATGCTGGTAGAAACTCTGGCTGGTGTATTGGCCATTTTTACCACCTGTCCACACTAGCAAATAAGCCGTTGATGTTTACTGAATGTCACATTGGTTTATGAGATCTAGTAACCTAGCACAGTCTTCCATCTCATACTGGAATAAGTCTCTTCGCCAGGATAGATTCCAGATCCATTGTGCTCCATTCCACCAGCCGACTTCATCGATTCTCCCCGATTTCTGATTGCTGGCATTGTATAAACGAGGGAACTTATGTTTTAGTTGACAGTGCCCAACCCAGGGGTCCGACCAGAAACGAACCTTGTCTCCATGTCCGATTACCCACTTAGTGTTGCGCACCAAGGTCTCGGCAATACTAGGGGACCATGAGCTGATTGTGACGATGGTTTTCCACACCCCACTAATTCTAGTTCTTGCCCATTCACCTTCGTAGAGGGGTAGCTCTATATTCACTCCATGTATCGAGCCCATCAATCTTTTCCAGAGTGGGGTTTCTACTTGGTGGTATTTCCACCACCACTTGTAGATCAGAGCGGCGTTCCTTGTCTCAATGTCATTAATTCCTAAACCTCCCTGACGCTTTGGTGCCATCAGTTTTTTCCACGACAAGAGGCAGATGCCTTTTGATGAGCCGTTACTCCAAAGAAAATTTCTTTGGATTTTGTTTAGCTCTCAAATTACTCCTTTTGGTATTTGAAATAGGCTGATGTAGTAGATAGGGAGACTGTCAAGCACTGATTTTATAAGCACCAGCCTACCGGCTCTAGACAATGAAGACGCTTTCTAATTTGCGAGGCGGTTTTTTACCCTGTTTAGTATCGGTTCCCATGTCTTCCTTTGCTTTAGGTTGGCACCTAGAGGGCACCCTAGGTAGGAAACTGGTAGCTGTTGTGTTGGGAACCCAAGGATGTGGCTCACCCATTGTTGCAAAACAGGGTCAATGTTTATGGTTATCACGGTTGACTTGCTCCAGTTAATCTCTAAACCTGCCATGTCGGTGAACCAGGTGGTTGCCCATCTTACAGCTTCCATGTCTTTTCTTTCCACTGTATTGAAAATCAAGGTGTCATCGGCGTATTGTAGATGGGATAGGTTGATGTTTAATCTGCCGATCGGTAGTCCGGTACGTTCCTGTTTCTGAATACATTCATCTTATATCCAGCTTAGTGCCTCAGCTGCCAAGATGAAGAGCAGAGGAGAGAGGGGGTCTCCTTGTCGGAGCCCCCTTTTGGGTTTGAATGGAGCTGTGGGTGAGCCGTTGATCAGGATGGATATGCTTGAAGTTGAGATGCACTCCTTCATCCAAATTTTCCACCGTGTACCAAAGCCTGTGAGATGAAGCATGTCCTCAATGAATTGCCAAGATAAGCTGTCAAAAGCCTTCTTAAAATCAATTTTGAGGCGGACTCCTTGTTTCCGCCTCGATTTGAGCCAGCTGATTGCCTCGTTTGTGATTAGTGGTCCCTCAAGGATTTGTCTTCCTTTAATGAAAGCGGTTTGAGTCTCTTCAATTATGTTGCTCAGGACGGAGTTGAGGCGTGTGGCTAGTAGTTTGGCTATAATCTTGTACACACAACCGATCATACTTATTGGTCGGAAATCTTCAACTGTTACTGCACCTGGAGATTTTAGTATTAATGTTACCCAAGTCATATTTATCCCTCTTGGCATGTTGTTCTGTGAGAAGAATTGTCTGATGGTTTTTGAGATGTCTGAGCCTATAACGGGCCACAGTTGTTTCACAAATTTGAAGTTAAAACCGTCGTATCCTGGGGCTTTACCATCATTGCAAGACCAGGCTGCGATCTTGATTTCCTCTTCAGTGGGGATGCTTTCTAGTCTTGAAGCTTCTTCGTGTGAGATTCTTGGCCTCCCAATGTTTGGCGGAAGAGAACCACTGTCCTCTGGTGCCGAGTAAAGGTCTCGATAGTAATTGATGATCGCGGCCTTGATCTCTCGTGGCTCTTCTGTCAAGACACCATTTACTAGCAGCTGATTGATTCTGTTTGTTTTACGGTTGAGAGTTGCACGTTGGTGGAAATATCCAGTGTTATTGTCTCCTTCTTTCAAGTATTTTTCTCTTGAGCATTGATGCCAGTACTGTTCTTGCTGTCTGAGACGTTTCCAGAGGAGTATTTGGAGTGCTTTCCTTCTGTGTATCCTTGGTTCATCGGGATCGGACAGTTCGTCAGCTTCATCGATTTTCCCCAGTTCATGTAATATCTTCTCCACCTCCTTGTTAGAATTTCCATGAGAGTCTTTGTTCCACTTGCACATAGGGGTTTTAATTTGCTTTAGTTTTTCTTGTGTGCTGAGACTATTCATTTTACTCCACTCTTCTTCAAAGAAATTCCTGAAATTTTCCTGCTCCAGCCATGAGTTTATAACTCTGAACGGTCGTTGGCCCCATTCTTTGTTTCCAAAGCTTATTTTCATGACTTTGTGATCAGATAGCCGCCATAATTTTGCTAAGAGTGTGATTCCTGGAAACGCTGCGCTCCAATCTGTTTCTACGAATACCCTGTCTAGTCTACTCATCGATGTTCCCCGCCTCCATGTATATTTACAGCCCGTGAGGTCTAGTTCTGTTACTCTCATGTCGTCTACCCATTCTTTCAGGTCTCTCATGCTTCTTGTTACTTGGTTTGCATCCCCACCCTTTCTCTCATCACCTTTCATCACTTCGTTCATGTCCCCTGCTATCATCAGAGGAAGATTGATATTTGTGCGCCAGTTTCTAAGCTCAGCATACATGTTACGTCTTTCTCCTGCATCAGTTGGGCTGTAAATGAACAAGATAATTCCTTTGAACTGAGATGATGGCCATTCCACTTCTACTGATAGCCACTTGGATCCTTTTACCACGTTATTGACACTTATCTCATATGTTTTCCAAAGTACTATCAAACCCCCAGACTGCCCTATGGAAAAAACTTCTGCCCAGGCTGCCCTAGTTCCAGAACTCCATAAGTTTCGGTTTTGGTTAATTGGATGAGCGTGGTGAGTTTCCAGCAGGCCTATGATTGGTGCTCCTGCTTCTGCAACCTCCTTTTTCAGCAATCTCCATTTTTCTGGGTGGGCGATTCCTTGAATGTTATGGAACAGTATTGAACTGATCATCGCATTTTTTTTCCAGGAGGCGTTGACTTCTTCTAAGGGAGTTACTGATGTTTTTGACTGATATTTCAGGGTGGGGGATGGAGATCCCAATTCGTCTACCAAAGTCGATGCATCTAACAGTTTCTGGAGTTTTTCGGGATGACACTTGGGTATTTTGATCGTAGCAGGGTGTTGGTGAGAACAGGTGATTTCTTTCGCTTGGGCTGGGAGAGATTAGTTTAGAGTTTGGGTTTAAGAGCACTTCGAGGATTATTTCTTGGTTGGTTGGTATATTTTGGTTGGTCAGTTGTCTAGGGATTGGGCTAGATAGAGGGTATTGACTTTTTTTAGTTGTGTCAGGGGAATTTGGTAGGTTATCATCGGTTACTTTAGTAAAGCTTATTTTTGGAATTGTCTTTTCGGGTAAAGGTTTCTGGGATTCTACGTAGGATTTGAAGTAGTGGGAGTAGCATCTTAGTGGGATTGGGTGGGGAAAGGGATTGGATAGGTCGGCCATATTTTTAAAAGTGATATGTGGTAGAAGGGGTGATTGATTTTTTGTTTGAATTGAGAAGAGGTGTGTGACCATTGTGCCATTTTCCCATCTGACGGTTGCCAGTCTCTCATCTAGAACTGTTGGGATATTATACGTTATATTATGCTGTCGTCCTTGAGGGTTTGCGAATCCTAGGAGTATCTTTACATCTGGGGCATTTATTGTTGCGGCTATAGGCAGCAGTGTTTTCTCCTTTTCTTGAGGCAGTGGGAGAGGTTCCCGAAGAGATTCAAACCTTCCAATCTGGTGTATCTCGGGAGTGATGCCTACTGTATCACTTTGCGGTGGAGATTGTCCATCTTGTGTTGGCTGGGGCTGTTGAGCTTGGGCGGTGGGGCTCTTGCCGGAAGCCGTGTCATGGTAGTCTGCGGCGTTCTCTTCTTTGCCGACTGTGTTCATGTGGTGGTGGTTGCTAATTTCTTCTGACCAGAGTTCTACTATCCCGACCGTGTGTTTTTCCCTACCGTGGCCTACTACTATCTCCTTGTTGATGATACTTTGGATTTTTGTTGATATCTTCACATGTGCTTCAAAGAATTCTGGTGGTGTGTTTGTATTTTCTTCTTCAATTTTGATTACAGAGCCCACTATGTTTGCTATTGCCTGAATTGTAGCCACGCACCATGTGTGGATTGGTATCCCTCTGATGGCAATCGATGTTGTTCTCATGTCGGGCTGGTCTTGTATATTCCATCTTCTGATGTCCCAGTCTTTCTGGCAGGGAGTTGTCTATTAATTAGACTTTGTTGTTCCTCTTCAGATTGAAGGCTTACCAGGATTTTGTGTTGCGTGATTGTTGTAACTTTGCGGACCTTTGCCCATTGACTTATGACGTGTTTGACGCTGTTGGCATTGAGTTCCAGGTGGCTGGTTACTAGTACGCTCGTTCTGATGTAGTTGAGCATGTCTGCATAGTGGAAAATTGACACATCGACCGCAGGCAGGTATTGGCTCGTTGTTTCATCATCTTTGCTGTGGGTTGCTGGTTGTGACGAGTCCTGTTGCAATTCCTTCTCTTGAGGAACTGCAGAGTTTCTCTCCTGATTCTGCTATCTTGTATTTGGGTTCTCTGTGTGTTGGTACTGCTGTTCTTTTCTCTGGTATTGTTGTTGCTGTTTTTCAGCAGGTTGTCGCAGTTCGTCATTCCTTCTTCTGGGAAGAGCTTGCTGTGCTACAATGGTATTTCCATCGAGCAGTGTTCTGTGGTTTGCTACTATGGCTGCTTGAGCATCTTTCGGGTGTTGGAATTCGATAAATGCATATCTGGTTTTTGTGTACAGGCGCCGGTTCCTAGCAATGGTAATTCTCAGGATGTAGCCATGAGTATGGAATTTCTCC
>CM041777.1:74754760-74809689 GCA_023374045.1 Limonium bicolor | reverse complement strand
GTTGCTTTTTTTCTTTTTATGTTTGTGTGCTCGTTGTCCATGTATGTATATCAACCGTCCCCTCCTTTGTATATGAATGAAGTGTATTTATAGATTAAATGTTAGGTTAGATTAGAGGATGAGAGCCTTAGTAAGCTAACAAAATTTATGAATTTGAAATAAACAAGCAAGGTAAGCGAAGAATAAGGATACTAATATAAAAAAAAAAGTGAAAAAACGACCTACGGATTAACACAAAGCTAACAACAAGTTTTTTTCCTTTGTGTTTTCATAATCAAGTTAAAAAATTTTAGAAAAATAATTGTAAAGAAAATAAACAATAGTAATAAAAAAGGATTTGTAATCTTTGTTTTTTTGGAAAAATCAAACACTAAGGTAAGAGAAACAATGAATAAAATAAAGCATTTCAAAAAGTTTTTTAGGAGAATAAACCACTAGCAAAACGGAAACATTTTTGTCAAGAAATCTAAATTTGAAAATAGAAATAAAAAAAAGAAAAAGAAAGAAGAAAGAAACGAAAATTACAAACGTTGTTTGTCCAGCCTTGAACCGTCAAGTCTGTACTTCTTTCATTTTCTTTACCACTGAGTCAATATGAATTTGTGTCAAAATACTTCACCTCTTAGTTTTTCACGGTATGCAGTCGACATGAGCCTACCTCCTTAACCCGTGAGAGGAATAGGCCTAACGGATTGATAATATATAAAATCTCATTAGACTCGTAAGACCCAATAAACTCGTGAGGTTCCATCCTAAAACCAATTGACATTAGGTGGAGTAGCCCTAGGCTATATGGACTCTTACTAGCTATAAAAAATTCAAATGGGACACCACCTTGATCTCCAACGTGCAGTGCTGTTAGGGAGATATTGTGAGTTGTTTTAGGACTCGAGAGGTGGATGATTTGGGTTGTATCTAGGGTTTCCTACATCTATTGGTAGGATTCGTAGGCGGGTATTTGATTATCTAAGTGATCATGTTTATAAGAAAACAAGGTGGGATAGACATATTTTGCAAGAAAGTCGAGTAATTATGATAAAAAGTATTTTACAAACCTTGCCTAATTATATCATGAGTAAAATTAAGCTACCAGTGGGGATAGTGCGGGATATACATAGAGCTTTAGCGCGATTCTAGTGAAGTGGAAGCCTAGTAAATAGTGGGTTACAATTGGAAGAGTTGGTGTGTATGTGTCAAAGTCGATAGGGTAGTGGTTTAGGGTTTAGATATCTATCCTTTTAATGATGCGCTTCTAATGAAGCAATGTTGCGCATACTAACCTCCCCAAATTCCCTCATGACTCAGTTTCTACGTGCAAGATACTTTAAACATGGGAATTTGTTTATGGCCACATTAGGTAGCAGGCCAAGTCCTATATGGCGGACCTTATATAAAGGTACTAGGAATTTTGTATGAGGGTGTTTGTAGGTATATTGGTATGGGGTGAGTGTAGCTATTCTTGATAAGTGGTTAATTGGGAAGCCAGGTGGACGACTGTCTCCATTAAGATTGCCAAAGGAGGTGAAGAATAGTGGTTGTGTTTCCTGCTTAATTGATCATGAGACTAGGACTTGGAAGGCAAGCATAGTACATGATTGGTTCGTGGAGGAGGATGTGAGAATGATTTTGATGTAGGTCTGTAAACGGAATTTTTGATAAACTAAAACTGAGAAAATAGACCTAGAAATTAATAAATTAAAAGTCTTCGGGTTGCAAATAGTCCCGGTCACTACAGTATAGAAAATGTAGCAACCGGGTATCGAATCCGCGGGACTTGAAGAAATAAGCCTAATCCTAAGAAAATTGGAAATTCAGGGAGTTGTTCTTGTTTTGGGAATCAAACAAGAAATACGAAAATAAATTAACAAATAGAATAAAACTGGTAAAGTTATATGGATGAGCGGACTCTGAGTTCAAGCTATTTTTGACTAGTCAGATTATGCAAACTTCTACAAATCAATAAGAGATACGGATTGGCTAATTATTTAATATCTTTTCATAATTAAATCATAATATCAGGAAAATTCACCAAATAGAACACACAAGGTCTAATCTAGAACCTTGTGAAACACACATAGATGGATTAAGCTTAAAGAATTACTACGCACCTAAGGGAAAACCAAATCAATTCGATCTTATTTCCACAGGCTAACAGAATAATATGACCTTCTTGTTAATCATCGATATGATCATAACAAGATTCACAAGGCTTTTTTTAAGGAATTCATGAGATTAATTAAAAAGCACAATTTTAACTCTAATCTGAAACAATCCGAAAATAAAATCTTAAATCATAACTGTAGAAGTACTTGTAAAACGAACTAGCTACGAATAACCATCACCCAGAGTAAATCCTTCATAGCCATGCATGTTACAAAAAGAGTAGAGACAAATAGAGAAGAAATAATCCAATGTAGAAGATTCCTCCGTTTGTCTCACTATCCAGATCTGCAATTTACTGGGCTGGAGGTTGAAGATGATAGAGGAGAAGAACTCTCGCAGTTGCTTGCGTTCTTCTCGGCGTGAGAAACAAAAATAAAAACTAAAAATAAATACAGAAGTGAACTAATGTTGTGTGAATGGATGGATGGATTTCTATGCCAAAGTCTCCGGTATTTATAAGTTAAATTCAAGGCTCTAGCTTGTTCATTGATGTCTTCTTTTTAATTTCCTTCAGTTTCACGAATTAAGTAGAGACCTATGAATTCCTTTAAACTCTCTTCAATTATTTCAACGATAACGCTTGGAAGACTCTAGAGTTATCTGCACATAAATAGGGAGTTAGGCACTTTAATTAATTTAACTCCTCCGTTGAATTGTCAAATTCCCCACATATCCATCCTAAGTCATTTAAACATCAAACTAATTTTTTTTTTCTGAAAGTTTCTTTTAGACATAGGAATGGACTTCAATTAAGTACTAAAGTAGGGGAAAATGACAATAAAGATAAGAGATTTTGATAGTAAAAATATATAAAAATATCAGCTTGTCAAATCCTTTCACACTTGTCTTTTACTTGTCCTCAAGCAAATTCTTCAAGCACAAATTCAAGTAAGCAAATGGATAACAACTAAAATGGAAGAGCACAGAGGTTATTGATCTTTCCAAATCAAAGGGTACTTAAACATTCGACTGTAATTTTCAAAACAAAACTTGAAGTCGTACAAAAGCGTAAGAAAGGGAAACAAACCATAAGAACTCAGCCTTTAACCTCGAGTCAATCCACCTGTAATTCATTCACATTCCTTTGAACGACAAGGGGCATGAAGTAAAATCATGTTCCATTAAACCTTTCAATGCCACGTACTCATTATCCTTTTGATAAAAGTTAATATTTACATTTCAGTTTAGAAAATGCAAACATACTTCAATTGAAGTTCATTTTTTTCTTTTTCTTTCACCTCGGACTTTTCTCTCCACCCTTATAGCGGATTTGGATCAACTATCGCAGATTCAGAGAAACTTAGGTAGCTAGGTGATAAAGCACCCTGAAAGGACTTAATAACCGAGTTGACGAGGCCTGTCTAGGATCAGAATTTACCTTTTTGGATCAGTGGAGTACCTTGTCTATGTTCTTTTCCGTCATACATTCCAATTTATTCCAAGGCTCAAAGTTAAAAACCAAATTCATATGGTAAATACTCTCAAAGTCATTAGCATTAGTGAACAAAGACTTTAATAAAACAATTTAGCACCCCAAACAGTTGAAAATTTTTGTACCCCATGTTCTATCAACCTGCAAAACTTCCTCTATGGCTCCCTTTCCGGTTACCTCCACTTACAACACTCAAACAAATACAATAAAAGAAAAGGTGAAAAACAAGCTACAAAGGAGCGAATCCTCCTCCACACTTAGCTTGGAGCAATGCCCTTATTGCTTGGAAAGAATTAAATTAGAAAGGGAATGCAATCCAAAGGAGTAATTCACGCAAGACAAAATAAAAGGGAGTACTGAGAGTATGTAGAGTGAAAAGAATACTCCCCAAAGTTTCTGTAACACCCCCGAATAATGACCAACAAATAACCGACGCGCCAAAGCTATCACGAGTTGTCTACGCAGCAGTTCAAAGCTCTATCGGGGTGCTACAGATGCCAACCACCCACGTGGTTGACAGACCACATTACTAACACCAAGTTACGGTCTGAATGACTGGAAACAGCCCTTTATCAAAACTCATATACAAATTAAGTTACAACTCCCAAATGCCGAGTGTCTACAAAATTAGCATATCATAATCTAAAAATTACATCTCGGATTTAGTAACGACCCTTACATTGAACATACTACTACAACTCAAAAGTAATGCTCCCGCCTACGCTCCGTTATCGTCCGGCGCAAAACCTGTAAAAATTTGGTTGTAAAGGACTCAGCAAACCACGCTGAGTATGAACGTGTGTAGCCCGTATGTTGCCGGGCCACACGACTACTTGGTCGAATATTATTAAGTCAATTTACATGCTCTAATAAAGCAGTAAAGCACATCACAATACATCATAGTTTCATACACACTTAAAGGTAGCAAAGCATTAGCAACAAGCAACCAAGCATAACATGCTGGCAACATAGCAATATCAAACACGCAACCGAGCACAACAAGCTGCTAATATAGCAACATCAATCATGTAAGTCATCAGACGTGTGCTGTAACACCCCTATAATAACAAAACAACAGCGGAAAATAAACTAAAGGTGCTACAGACCATCGGGCTCCAAACACCCGGCACCAACCTCACCAATTACAACCATTACAACTAACTAAGTTACGGTCTGAACTTCGAGAAAACTTAACATCAACATAACCATAATAAAATACATTCACTCTCCATAAGCCTAGTCCCATCCCAATCACTCATGCTCTTCGTGGCCACCTGTAAATAAATTTATACCTGCAAGATGAAACCAAGCAGCCCACCCTGGGAGGGGTGAGTCAGTTCCCTGGAATGGAACTGGTACAATTCTCCAAAACAATATTTAAAACATAACTCTTCAAAATAAACAGTAACTTGTAATTAAACTCTTGAAAGTAAAGCAGGGAAACAAGGCACTTTAAAATCACCAAGCCAAAGATAACAAGTTAAGGATCAAGATAAATAATAGAAAAGTAAAGTTAGTGAAACAAAATCACATCATGTGTTAGTGAACATCCATTTCCTTAGTTAAACCCAATTCCCGTTAGGAGTAGAAAGACTCAGATAGTCACAAAGGACTAGGAATGATGAAATAGATCCAAGAATCAACAACTCAAGAGTGGAATAGTTTCAACTGGGAGAGATGGCCCCCACCGCCAAATATCAATGTCCGTATGGACGAGGGATATACAGCCCCCTGCTGTCATAATAACAATGTCCTAGTGGACGAGGGATATACAGCCCCCTGCTGTCAAATATCAATGCCCCTTACTGCTGAAGACGGGGCATGAATGGCGGTTGACAAAATGAGGGATCAGGCCACTCGCATACCATATGAGTGATATTTGATTGGCCGGTTGTTTATCCTTTAGAGTGTAGATGTTCGTGCAATGATGAAACTCTTAGAAAAAGTGTAGAATTTGGATAATGATCTGGTGATACGCTCTCTTGGTGGGGAGCTTTTTCTTTTTGAGTTCACTGATGAAGAAAAGCTGCATGCAATCTTAGGGCGTGGACCATGGACTTTTGAGGGTTGCCTTTTGGCCCTCATGGAAGTAGATAAGTCTAAGACACCTGTAGAGAACGAGTTTCACAGGGTTCCATTTCCAGTACGAGTCCATGACGTGCCATTACTGTTCCATTTCCAGTACGAGTCCATGACGAGTCCATGACGTGCCATTCACAAAGGAATTGCCAAGCATGGTTTTCCTTTGTGAAACCAAGTTGTCGGGGTTTGAAATGCATTTGGGTTGGTGTTCGCTTGAGAGGTTATAACTGGGTTGCAGGGGAGAGTTGGGACGGAGTGGTGGCGTGACTCTTTTACTGGAAGGATGATTGAGATGTGCAAATTCTTTCTTATTCCGGTAGGCATGTGGATACTATGGTTGCTGATCCGTGGGGTAATAAGTGGTATTTTATGGTTGTTTATGGATGGTGGGCCCGTGGTGATTGTTGGAAAACATGAAGAATGTTAGAGGATTTATGTGCTAAGTGGGTAGGGCCATGAGTGGTTGGAGAAGATTTTAATGAGATTTTGTATTTTTCTAAGTAGCAGGGTAGAGAAGTGCAATCTTGGAGAGATATGGCAGGGTTTCACAATCGTGTTAGTGAGAGAGGCTTATAGGATTTGGGCTACTCTAGGAGACATTTTACTTTCACCAACAGGCAGGTTGGTGTTTGGCACATGAAGAGTCAACTTGATCAGTATCTTGGTAATGATGAATGGATCTGCTTGTTCTCCGAGGCGCATAATTATCACTTTAAGTGAAGTCGGTCAGACCACCGACACTTGAAGCTCTTGTTGCTGCCGCCAACTCAACGGGGTCTTAAACCCTTTGCTTTAAGCTGGGTTAAGAAGCAGGGGTGACGCGAGCTAGTGGTGGAAGTGCGGCGTAGAATGTCAATTCTCGCGGGAGACTATCAAAGTAGGGTTGTGGTTTGCGGGGAAGCGCTGAGAAGGTGGGGCGAGACCAGTTGTACTGGGAAAAAGTGACTATGCTTTCACTTAAGATTGCGTTGCATCAAGCTGCCAATGTATCACCAATGCTAGCAAATCTTGCACGATGGGCTGATTTTCAACGTTAACGTTATTACCTTTTGTATAAGGAGGAAGTTCACCTTTTTCAGTGCTCTTGACAAACCTGGTAAGCTACGGGGGATCGTAATTCCGTATTTCTTCAGCCACTTCAAAGCTAGGGTACGAAAGAATGCGATACATGGTTTGCTGAAATAACATGGGATTTTAGTTACTGATTGGACTGGAATTGAGGGCATAGCGAGTGAGGTATTTTGAGGATCTTTTTAGAACCACTCATCCCGACCCAAACGCATACCTACTTGCATGTGTTGAGGGGAGAATTCCTGAAGCAATTTGTGTTGCCATGGGTGAGCCCTACACTCGATAAGAGGTACTTGCAACATTAAAAGAGATGAACCCTAACAAAGCGCCAGGGCCGGATGGAGTGACCAGTATATTCTTAAACTCTTTTTGGGATGTTGTTGGATCTAATTTTGTGCATACCGCTCTTACCTTTTTAAATACAAATGTTGTTCCTCATGCTATTAATCATACTCATATTGAGGATCTTTTTAGAACCACTCATCTTGACCCTAACGCACACCTACTTGTGTGTGTTAAGGGGAGATTTCCTGAAGAAATTTGTGTTTCCATGGGTGAGCCCTACACTTGATAAGAGGTACTTGCAATATTAAAAGAGATGAACCCTAACAAAGTGCCAGAGCCAGATGGAGTGAACGGCATATTCTTAAACTCTTTTTAGGATATTGTTGGATCTAATTTTCTGCATACTGCTCTTACCTTTTTAAATACAAATGTTGTTCATCATGCTATTAATCATACTCATATTGTATTAGTACTTAAAAAAAGGGCACATCTTCCATTGTGGAGTTTCATCCAATATCTTTGTGTAACACCATCTATCATGCCATTGCTAAAGTGCTAGTTAATCGTGTTAGGGAGGCTATGGGGTAAGTTATTAGTGAAGATCAATCAGCTTTTGTTAAGGGTAGACTAATAACCGATAATGTGATAGTTGTTCATGAAATACTGCATGTTATGCGCATGTCAAAGGCTACAGGAAGGAGGCATTTTGGATTCAAACTTGACATGCTGAAAGCCTTTGATTGTGTTGAGTGGAGTTTTCTTTTAGCAGTCTTAAGGAGTATGGGTTTCCAATCAAGATGGGTTGCTCTAGTTGAGAAGTGTCTTGCCTCTGTTTCTATGTTTGTTCTTGTCAATGGTTTTCTTGATCGGGTTTTCTTTCCATTAAGGGGATTGAGGCAGAGTAATCCTCCTTCCGCTTATCTTTTTATTTGTTACAAGGAGGTGTTGTCGTCCACTCTTTGCCTTACTTCTAAAGTGGGCTATTTAAAAGGTTTTCGGGCGAGAGGGTTAGGGTGTAGGGCAGCAAATCATAAACCGTCAAATGTGCAGGCAATGCTTGAAATTGCTAAGGACTTTAGGAATGTGTTGGAACAATTATGGGCATTGGTTTTGAACCTTAAGTATTGAGTTTAAGTTTCAAGGTATGATTTGCAATCAGGATAGCTAAACCAAAATTATAAAATTAAGTTTAATTATTATAATTGACCCACACAAATCTATATAGAGTTGCCACCTAAATTTTAACCTTTTAAACTTAGAAAGAAAATGTTGCTTTATTTTAGAGCTATGGACCCGGGGACCTGATATGAGCTTTATAATAGTTCAGATCCTTCACTACCCCTAGAAATTCCTTTTCCTTCATTATTATTATAAACTCTAAGATAAAATATTTTATGAAGTCATCCTTTTAATTATAATGCTAATTAATGACACTTTTATGTACTTATTACAACTAGATAAAAAAACCAATGTAAACGTATCATTATGCAAAAAAGAAATAAAAGTAATTTTCTATCCTACTAATCGAGACAATACCAAAACTAAAACTTAATTACCCAGCCTTTGAGTCCATGCACCTCCGCATTTGATCCACATACAGTCATACACAATTTGAAAATGTAGACTTTGACCCAGCAAAATAAATTAAAGAAAACCAAAGAAAGTGTAAAAAGATACCTATTCCAGTGCTACCTCTCTGCTCTTCTTGTTCCTAACTGTGAAGTGCAATGCAAAAATACGGCCATGGTGCCGAGTCCTCCTCTTCTGACCAATTATATCTCTGACTTTCATCACTTGCTTGCAGCCAATGTCCATAGGAACATTGAATGAGCAACTCCCAGAATAGCCCTTTCGTTCAAGAACAAGAATAAGATCACTTTCCATCTTTTGTGCACGTTATGTCTGTACAGAAACTTGGATCCTATGTTGCACCGAAACGTTTTGAAGTTTGAGGACGGAGACATTTTAAAATATAGAAAAAATGGGAACGGGAACGGGGACAGTAAATAAATATACAAAATATTATCTTTTTTTACAAAATATATTATAATATGTTAAACTAAAAATATGTGTCGTTTAAATTAAAATCAGCTCAAACAATAGGGTATTATAAAATCTTGTTTTGAGTATTATAAAAAACAAGTATAGTATGCTATGCCTAATAAGGTGAATTTTTTTTTAAAAAAATTGTCTTAGTTTAAAGTTCATGCTTACATTACGAATTGGATTGCCATGTCTTTGTGTAGTGTGTGCAGTGAAATCAATAAATAAAAAAAGATGGATTTGGTTATCTGCTTTACTAAATAGCTACTAGAACAGTGGAGTAGCAACAATGAAGAAGGGGACGATTATTTTGCTTGAACTTTTTTAAAGAAACGTTTCAAAAAACGGAAAGAAACATTTCATAAAATAAAAAATGTTTCGACGCAACTAAGAGAGCTCTTGAAACGTTTTGATGGTGTTTCGAGGCGTTTCATGTCTCCGATACAAGTGTGAAACGTCAATTATGTGATGTCCCCATGCTTCATAGCTTGCATCTTCTCTGTAAATATCACAGACTCGTTACTTAAACTCATTTTCATGCTAACAACCTTGTGTGGTCTTTGGTTGTTGCTAAAAAAACAATCTACGCATTCCAAGGCCTCCTTCCTATTGCTTCCCACGTTCGATCACACAAGGAGTAGCAGCATCCATTCTTCTCATTTCATTGCGGCAACAAGGAACAGTAGTAGCTGAGCGATGAAGTGTGGCAGATACCAATGATACTTTCCTCATCTTAGTCCTTCATTCTACATGGTTTCATAACAGTCTACCATAGAGTCCGGGGCATCGAGCGAACTAGTCTTGAATTGGGATAACCCGGGTGCAAAGCGTAGTGGTCATGGATGAGTGTGGGTACGGTATAGAGATGGTGGATTGTCGAAGAAGACTCCGGCGGTGGTAAAGGAAACGATCATGAAGGCTCTTGTTGACGCTTACCGGCAAATTTGCATGGAAGGTTCTCGAGGAATAGGGCTAGAATGTGGTGATGATGCTGGTAGCTGCTCTGGCCGAGCCCAGCACCTCCAGTGGTACAACATCATCAATTTGTTAGAATAAACGTTTTTGATTTATCAAACTCTGTTACATACCACGTCTGGGTCACATACACAGACATCTGAGCATTGAGCAGAATGAAATGCCAAGTGTGCATCATAGACACAGACGCATGAGGGCTAAGAGAATCGAAGGGTGAAGATCATGGTCAGGATTTTACTTTAGTAATTACATCAGAAGATTTTATCTTTTAGATAATAGATATTCTGATGTACTGTTTATCTTATGCGGTTGTTAAGATTCTAACTATAAGGAACTTTGATCTTTATTCTAGAATATGATACTACTATATATATTCTCAATAGAAGAATGTATAGGGTACACTTTCTAAATAGAATATATCTATGTAAAGAGAGTAGTTTGAGAGATAGTTATGTGTTGTAATTCAACTTAGGGTTTATGAGGCAAATTGTGTGAATTACGTGTAAACTCCTTGAGATTTTGTTTTCAGTGAAGAGCGTGTAGAGTAAAATAAAATATTCACCTGAAAGTTCTCTCAATATCTCCTAATTACTTCTGTATGAGCTGAGTTTATTGTGCGCTTGTTACATAGTTCAATGCGAGTAACTACCCACTAAGAATTACATTCTAAGAACTTTCACAATTGCTGCTAGATGAGAGGAATAGTGATGGTCTCGCTAGAAGAGACAAGAGAGTACCATTGTCATTTCTCTCTACAATATGCGTCTTCTCCGTAGCTTCGTTCTTCTTGTCGTAGGCTAGGATATGGTTATGGGGGTGACTATCGTTTCATGGGGATAACACAGAAGCGTTGGGAACCCCGATACGAGGAGAAAAGATGTGACATTAGGAAAACTCCGGTGTCATTGTGAGTGCGCTTATGGTACTGGCAGTGTTTATTGATGACCAAGAAGTGTGGATCGGGGCTTGCCAGAGGTGGGCGCGGCGTCAATCATGGAGATCAAAGCTAGCACATTTGACTGAGATTGGGAACGAGAGTCGAGGGGAAGCCGATGAAGAGGTGATGTTGGTGTTGATTTTTTTTCTTTTTTTGTGTTGTGTGCTCATGTCCATGTATGTATATCAACCATCCCCTCCTGTGTATCTGAATGAAGTGTTTATATAGATAAATGTTAGGTTAGATTAGAGGATGAAGAGATTTGTAAAGCTAACAAACTTTTTTGAATTTTGAAAATAAACAAGCAAGTTAAGCGAAGAATAAAGATACTAATACATAAAAAAAAGTGAAAAACTACCTACGGGATTAACAACAAAATGCTAACAACAAAGTTTTTCTCCTTTGTTTTTTTTTCATAATTAGGTTTAAAATGTTTAGAAAAAAAAGAAAATAAACCATTAGTATAAATAAAAAAGATGTGTAATATTTTGTTTTTTTTTTTGGAAAATTAATCAAACAAATAAGTTAAGAGGAAAACAATGAATAAAAATAAAGAATTTCAAAAGTTTTTTTAGGAGAATAAACCACTAGCAAAAATGGAAACATTTTTTCGTCCAGAAATCTAACTTTGAAAATTAGAAATAAAAAACAAAAGATAAAGAAAGAAGAATAGAACACGAAAATTACAACCGTTGTTTGTCATTAGCCTTGAACCGTCGAGGTCTTTTACCTCTTTCATTTTCTTTACCACTGAGTTAATATGAATTTTTGTCAAATACTTCACCTATCTTAGTTTTTCATGGTATTGCAGTCGACATGAGCCTTACCTCTTAAACCCGTGAGAGGAATAGGCCTAACGGAGGGAATTGTATAAAATACCCAAATAAACTCGTAAGACCCAATAACCCGTGAGGTTCCATCCTAAAACCAATTGGCATTAGGTGGAGTATCCCATAGGCTATATGGACTACTTACTAGCTATAAAAATTTTCAATATGAGACACACACTTGATCTCTAATAGTACAGAGTGCTGTTAGGACGAATATTGTGAGTTGTTTTAGAACTCGAGAGGTGGAGGATTTTGGGTTGTATCTAGGGTTTCCTACATCTATTGGTAGAAGTCGTAGGCGGGTATTTGATTATCTAAGTGATCATGTTTATAAGAAAATACAGGGTTGGGATAGACATATTTCGCAAGCAAGTCGAGTAATTATGATAAAAAGTATTTTACAAACCTTGTCTAATTATATCATGAGTATAATTAAGCTACCAGTGGGGATAGTGAGGGATATACATAGAGCTTAAGCGCGATTCTAGTGAAGTGGAAGCCTAGTAAAGAGTGGGTTACAATTGGAAGAGTTGGAGTGATATGTGTCAAAGTCGACAGGATAGTGGTTTAGGGTTTAGATATCTATATCCTTTTAATGATGCGCTTCTAATGAAGTAATGTTGGCGCATACTAACCTCCCCAAATTCCCTCATGACTCAGTTTCTATGTGCAAGATACTTTGAACATAGGAATTTGTTTATGGCCACATTAGGTAGCAGGCCAAGTCCTATATGCGGACCTTACATAAAAGGTACTAGGAATTTTGTATGAGGGTGTTTGTAGGTCTATTTGTATGAGGGAGAGTGTAGCTATTTTTAATAAGTGGTTAATTGGGAAGCCAGGAGGACGACTGTCTCCATTAAGATTGCCAAAGGAGGTGAAGAATAGTGGTTGTGTTTCCTGCTTAATTGATCATGAGACTAGGACTTGGAAGGCAAGCATAGTACATGAATGGTTCATGGAGGAGGATGTGAGAATGATTTTGATGTAGGTTAGCAAATGGAATTTTTGATAAACTAAAACTAAGAAAATAGACCTAGAAATTAATAAATCAAAAAGTCTTCTGGTTGCAAATAGTCCCGGTCACTACAGTATAGAAAATGTAGCAACTAGGCATCGAATCCGGGACTTGAAGAAATAAGCCTAATCCTAAGAAACTTGGAAATTCAAGGAGTTGTTCTTGTTTTGGGAATCAAATAAGAAATACGAAAATAAACTAACAAATAGAATAAAACTGGTAAAGTTATGTGGATGAGCGGACTCTGGGTTCAAGCTATTTTTGACTAGTCAGATTATGCAAACTTCTACAAATCAATAAGAGATACGGATTGGCTAATTCTTTAATATCTTTTCATAATTAAATCATAATATCAGGAAAGCTCACCAAGTAGAACACACAAGGTCCTAATCTAGAACCTTGCAAAACACATATAGATGGATTAAGCTTAAAGAATTACTACACACCTGAGGGAAAACCAAATCAATCCGATCTAATTTTCCACAGGCTAACAAAATAATATGACCTTCTTATTAATCATCGATATGATCATAACAAGATTCGCAAGGCTTTTTTTAAGGAATTCATGAGATTAATTAAAAAGCATAATTTTAACACTAATCCGAAACAATCAAAAATAAAATCTTAATGTAGAAAAACACCTCGTTTTAGCCTGAACCGCGTTTGTCACTATGAAGCTATTACCGACGGAATAATCCTTAGGTAATTACCGACGGAAACAGTCTGTAGGTAATCTTCATGTAGAAAAACATTGGGTTTTAGCCTAAACTCGTGCTTGTCACTTACGAAGCTATTACCGACGGAATAATCCGTAGGTAATTTGTTGGCATTATAAGCGCCATTACCAACCACTCCTCCCGCACTTTTCCCTTCAAATTTACTGACGGAATATGGAATACTGTCGGTATTCCGTAGGTAATAACTTAACCAAGGGCTGCTATTATAAACCATAGGTATTCCTTTGGTAATTACCCACGGAATATTTTCCGTAGGTAAACTACTGTTTTCTAGTAGTGGTACATTACGAATTGGATTGCCGTGTCTTTGTGTAGTTTGTGCAGTGAAATCAATAAATAAAAAAGACGGATTTGGTTTATCTGCTTTACTAAATAGCTACTAGAACAGTGGAGTAGCAACAATGAAGAAGGGGACGATTATTTTGCTCAAACTTTTTTAAAGAAACGTTTCAAAAAATGGACTGAAACATTTCGTAAAATAAGAAACGCTTCGACGCAACTAAGAGAGCTCTTAAAACGTTTCGATGGCGTTTTGTGTCTCCGATACAAGCGTGAAACGTCAATTATGTGATGTCCCCATGCTTCATAGCTTGCATCTTCTCTGTAAATATCACAGTCTCGTTACTTAAACTCAGTTTCATGCTAAGAACCTTGTGTGGTCTTTGGTTGTTGCTAAAAAAACAATCTATGCATTCCAAGGCCTCCTTCCTATTGCTTCCCACGTTCGATCACACAAGGAGTAGCAGCATCCATTCTTCTCATTTCATTGCGGCAACAAGGAACAGTAGTAGCTAAGCGATGAAGTGTGGGAGATACCAATGATACTTTCCTCATCTTAGTCCTTCATTCTACATGGTTTCATGACAGTCTGCCATAGAGTCCGACAGGGCGGACTCAAAGGGGGTCCGGGGTTCCCAAAACTTTGGAAAATTTATAAAATACTCTTATAAATTTTTGAAAAATACAAAATAACACAATGTATTAAAGAACAATAGTGTCAAAAAATTTTTTTGTCCCCCCAAACAAATATTCTGGGTCCGCTACTGGAGTCCGGGGCATCGAGCGAACTAGTCTTGAATTGGGATAACCCGGGTGTAAAGCGTAGTGGTCATGGATGAGTGTGGGTACAGTATGGAGATGGTGGATTGTCGAAGAAGACGCCGGCGGTGGTAAAGGAAACGATCATGAAGGCTCTTGTTGACGCTTACTGGCAAATTTGCATGGAAGATTGTCGTGGAATAGGGCTGGAATGTGGTGATGATGCTGGTAGCTACTCTGGCTGAGCCCAACACCTCCAGTGGTACAACATCATCAATTTGTTAGTGTAAACATTTTTTATTTATCAAACTCTATTACATACCACGTCTCGGTCACATACATAGACATCTGAGCATTGAGCAGAATGAAATACCAAGTGTGCATCATAGACACAGACGCATGAGGGCTAAGAGAATTGAAGGGCAAAGATCGTGGTCAGGATTTTACTTTAGTAATTACATCAGAAGATTTTATCTTTTAGATAATAGATATTCTGATGTACTTGTTATCTTATGCGGTTGTTAAGATTCCGCCTAAGGAACTTTTATCTTTATTCTAGAATCTGAGACTACTATATAAATATATATATATATATATATATATTCTCAATAGAAGAATGTATAGGGTACGCTTTCTAAACAGAATATATCTATGTAAAGAGAGTTGTTTGAGAGATAGTTATGTGTTGTAATTCAACTTAGGGTTTGTAAGGCAAATTGTGTGGATTACGTGTAAACTCCTTGAGATTCTGTTCTCAGTGAAGAACGTGTTGTACTAGTTCAAGTAAGAGATGATATAGAGTGAAATATTCATGTGAAAGATCTCTCAATATCTCGTAATTATTTGTGTAAGAGCTGAGTTTATTGTGCGCTTGTTACATAGGTCAATGCGAGTAACTACTCAATAAGAACTATGTTCTAAGAACTTTCACAATTGCTGCTAGATGAGAGGAATAGTGATGGCCTCGCTAGAAGAGACAAGAGAGTACCACTGTCATTTCTCTCTACAATATGCGTCTTCTTCGTAGCTTCGTTCTTCTTGTCATAAGCCAGGATGTGGATATGGGGGTGACTATCGTTTCATGGGGACAACACAGAAGCGTTGGGAACCCCGATATGTGGAGAAAATATGTGACATTAGGAAAACTCTGGTGTCATTGTGAGTGCGCTTATGGTACTGGCAGTGTTTATTGATGGCCAAGAAGTGTGGATCGGGGCTTGCCAAAGGTGGGCTCGGCGTCAATCATGAAGATCCAAGCTAGCACATTTGACTGAGATTGGCAAAGAGAGTCAAGGGGAAGCCGATGAAGAGGTGATGTTGGTGTTGCTTTTTTTTTCTTTTTTATGTTTGTGTGCTCGTGTCCATGTATGTATATCAACCGTCCCCTCCTTTGTATATGAATGAAGTGTTTATATAGATAAATGTTAGGTTAGATTAGAGGATGAAGAGATTTGTAAAGCTAACAAAATTTTATGAATTTTGAAAATAAACAAGCAAGTTAAGCGAAGAATAAGGATACTAATATATAAAAAAAAAAGTGAAAAACTACCTACGGGATTAACAACAAAATGCTAACAACAAAGTTTTTTTCCTTTGTTTTTTTTTCATAATCAAGTTTAAAAATTTTAGAAAAATAATTGTAAAGAAAATAAACCAATAGTATAAATATAAAGGATTTGTAATCTTTTGTTTTTTTGGAAAATTAATCAAACAAATAAGTTAAGAGGAAAACAATGAATAAAAATAAAGCATTTCAAAAGTTTTTTAGGAGAATAAACCACTAGCAAAAACGGAAACATTTTTTCGTCAAGAAATCTAAATTTGAAAATTAGAAATAAAAAAGAAAAGAAAAAGAAAGAAGAATAGAAAACGAAAATTACAAACGTTGTTTGTCATTAGCCTTGAACCGTCAAGTCTTGTACTTCTTTCATTTTCTTTACCACTGAGTCAATATGAATTTTTGTCAAATACTTCACCTATCTTAGTTTTTCACGGTATTGCAGTCGACATGAGCCTTACCTCCTTAACCCGTGAGAGGAATAGGCCTAACGGATGGAATTATATAAAATACTCATATAGACTCGTAAGACCCAATAACTCGTGAGGTTCCATCCTAAAACCAATTGACATTAGGTGGAGTAGCCCATAGGCTATATGGACTACTTACTAGCTATAAAAAAATTCAAATGGGACACACACTTGATCTCCAACAGTGCAGAGTGCTGTTAGGAGGAATATTGTGAGTTGTTTTAGGACTCGAGAGGTGGATGATTTTGGGTTGTATCTAGGGTTTCCTACATCTATTGGTAGGATTCGTAGGCGGGTATTTGATTATCTAAGTGATCATGTTTATAAGAAAATACAAGGTTGGGATAGACATATTTTGCAAGAAAGTCGAGTAATTATGATAAAAAGTATTTTACAAACCTTGCCTAATTATATCATGAGTAAAATTAAGCTACCAGTGGGGATAGTGCGGGATATACATAGAGCTTTAGCGCGATTCTAGTGAAGTGGAAGCCTAGTAAATAGTGGGTTACAATTGGAAGAGTTGGTGTGATATGTGTCAAAGTCGATAGGGTAGTGGTTTAGGGTTTAGATATCTATATCCTTTTAATGATGCGCTTCTAATGAAGCAATGTTGGCGCATACTAACCTCCCCAAATTCCCTCATGACTCAGTTTCTACGTGCAAGATACTTTAAACATGGGAATTTGTTTATGGCCACATTAGGTAGCAGGCCAAGTCCTATATGGCGGACCTTATATAAAAGGTACTAGGAATTTTGTATGAGGGTGTTTGTAGGTATATTGGTATGGGGTGAGTGTAGCTATTCTTGATAAGTGGTTAATTGGGAAGCCAGGTGGACGACTGTCTCCATTAAGATTGCCAAAGGAGGTGAAGAATAGTGGTTGTGTTTCCTGCTTAATTGATCATGAGACTAGGACTTGGAAGGCAAGCATAGTACATGATTGGTTCGTGGAGGAGGATGTGAGAATGATTTTGATGTAGGTCTGTAAACGGAATTTTTGATAAACTAAAACTGAGAAAATAGACCTAGAAATTAATAAATTAAAAAGTCTTCGGGTTGCAAATAGTCCCGGTCACTACAGTATAGAAAATGTAGCAACCGGGTATCGAATCCGCGGGACTTGAAGAAATAAGCCTAATCCTAAGAAAATTGGAAATTCAGGGAGTTGTTCTTGTTTTGGGAATCAAACAAGAAATACGAAAATAAATTAACAAATAGAATAAAACTGGTAAAGTTATATGGATGAGCGGACTCTGAGTTCAAGCTATTTTTGACTAGTCAGATTATGCAAACTTCTACAAATCAATAAGAGATACGGATTGGCTAATTATTTAATATCTTTTCATAATTAAATCATAATATCAGGAAAATTCACCAAATAGAACACACAAGGTCTAATCTAGAACCTTGTGAAACACACATAGATGGATTAAGCTTAAAGAATTACTACGCACCTAAGGGAAAACCAAATCAATTCGATCTTATTTTCCACAGGCTAACAGAATAATATGACCTTCTTGTTAATCATCGATATGATCATAACAAGATTCACAAGGCTTTTTTTAAGGAATTCATGAGATTAATTAAAAAGCACAATTTTAACTCTAATCTGAAACAATCCGAAAATAAAATCTTAAATCATAACTGTAGAAGTACTTGTAAAACGAACTAGCTACGAATAACCATCACCCAGAGTAAATCCTTCATAGCCATGCATGTTACAAAAAGAGTAGAGACAAATAGAGAAGAAATAATCCAATGTAGAAGATTCCTCCGTTTGTCTCACTATCCAGATCTGCAATTTACTGGGCTGGAGGTTGAAGATGATAGAGGAGAAGAACTCTCGCAGTTGCTTGCGTTCTTCTCGGCGTGAGAAACAAAAATAAAAACTAAAAATAAATACAGAAGTGAACTAATGTTGTGTGAATGGATGGATGGATTTCTATGCCAAAGTCTCCGGTATTTATAAGTTAAATTCAAGGCTCTAGCTTGTTCATTGATGTCTTCTTTTTAATTTCCTTCAGTTTCACGAATTAAGTAGAGACCTATGAATTCCTTTAAACTCTCTTCAATTATTTCAACGATAACGCTTGGAAGACTCTAGAGTTATCTGCACATAAATAGGGAGTTAGGCACTTTAATTAATTTAACTCCTCCGTTGAATTGTCAAATTCCCCACATATCCATCCTAAGTCATTTAAACATCAAACTAATTTTTTTTTTCTGAAAGTTTCTTTTAGACATAGGAATGGACTTCAATTAAGTACTAAAGTAGGGGAAAATGACAATAAAGATAAGAGATTTTGATAGTAAAAATATAAAAATATCAGCTTGTCAAATCCTTTCACACTTGTCTTTTACTTGTCCTCAAGCAAATTCTTCAAGCACAAATTCAAGTAAGCAAATGGATAACAACTAAAATGGAAGAGCACAGAGGTTATTGATCTTTCCAAATCAAAGGGTACTTAAACATTCGACTGTAATTTTCAAAACAAAACTTGAAGTCGTACAAAAGCGTAAGAAAGGGAAACAAAACCATAAGAACTCAGCCTTTAACCTCGAGTCAATCCACCTGTAATTCATTCACATTCCTTTGAACGACAAGGGGCATGAAGTAAAATCATGTTCCATTAAACCTTTCAATGCCACGTACTCATTATCCTTTTGATAAAAGTTAATATTTACATTTCAGTTTAGAAAATGCAAACATACTTCAATTGAAGTTCATTTTTTCTTTTTCTTTCACCTCGGACTTTTCTCTCCACCCTTATAGCGGATTTGGATCAACTATCGCAGATTCAGAGAAACTTAGGTAGCTAGGTGATAAAGCACCCTGAAAGGACTTAATAACCGAGTTGACGAGGCCTGTCTAGGATCAGAATTTACCTTTTTGGATCAGTGGAGTACCTTGTCTATGTTCTTTTCCGTCATACATTCCAATTTATTCCAAGGCTCAAAGTTAAAAACCAAATTCATATGGTAAATACTCTCAAAGTCATTAGCATTAGTGAACAAAGACTTTAATAAAACAATTTAGCACCCCAAACAGTTGAAAATTTTTGTACCCCATGTTCTATCAACCTGCAAAACTTCCTCTATGGCTCCCTTTCCGGTTACCTCCACTTACAACACTCAAACAAATACAATAAAAGAAAAGGTGAAAAACAAGCTACAAAGGAGCGAATCCTCCTCCACACTTAGCTTGGAGCAATGCCCTTATTGCTTGGAAGAAAATTAAATTAGAAAGGGAATGCAATCCAAAGGAGTAATTCACGCAAGACAAAATAAAAGGGAGTACTGAGAGTATGTAGAGTGAAAAGAATACTCCCCAAAGTTTCTGTAACACCCCCGAATAATGACCAACAAATAACCGACGCGCCAAAGCTATCACGAGTTGTCTACGCAGCAGTTCAAAGCTCTATCGGGGTGCTACAGATGCCAACCACCCACGTGGTTGACAGACCACATTACTAACACCAAGTTACGGTCTGAATGACTGGAAACAGCCCTTTATCAAAACTCATATACAAATTAAGTTACAACTCCCAAATGCCGAGTGTCTACAAAATTAGCATATCATAATCTAAAAATTACATCTCGGATTTAGTAACGACCCTTACATTGAACATACTACTACAACTCAAAAGTAATGCTCCCGCCTACGCTCCGTTATCGTCCGGCGCAAAACCTGTAAAAATTTGGTTGTAAAGGACTCAGCAAACCACGCTGAGTATGAACGTGTGTAGCCCGTATGTTGCCGGGCCACACGACTACTTGGTCGAATATTATTAAGTCAATTTACATGCTCTAATAAAGCAGTAAAGCACATCACAATACATCATAGTTTCATACACACTTAAAGGTAGCAAAGCATTAGCAACAAGCAACCAAGCATAACATGCTGGCAACATAGCAATATCAAACACGCAACCGAGCACAACAAGCTGCTAATATAGCAACATCAATCATGTAAGTCATCAGACGTGTGCTGTAACACCCCTATAATAACAAAACAACAGCGGAAAATAAACTAAAGGTGCTACAGACCATCGGGCTCCAAACACCCGGCACCAACCTCACCAATTACAACCATTACAACTAACTAAGTTACGGTCTGAACTTCGAGAAAACTTAACATCAACATAACCATAATAAAATACATTCACTCTCCATAAGCCTAGTCCCATCCCAATCACTCATGCTCTTCGTGGCCACCTGTAAATAAATTTATACCTGCAAGATGAAACCAAGCAGCCCACCCTGGGAGGGGTGAGTCAGTTCCCTGGAATGGAACTGGTACAATTCTCCAAAACAATATTTAAAACATAACTCTTCAAAATAAACAGTAACTTGTAATTAAACTCTTGAAAGTAAAGCAGGGAAACAAGGCACTTTAAAATCACCAAGCCAAAGATAACAAGTTAAGGATCAAGATAAATAATAGAAAAGTAAAGTTAGTGAAACAAAATCACATCATGTGTTAGTGAACATCCATTTCCTTAGTTAAACCCAATTCCCGTTAGGAGTAGAAAGACTCAGATAGTCACAAAGGACTAGGAATGATGAAATAGATCCAAGAATCAACAACTCAAGAGTGGAATAGTTTCAACTGGGAGAGATGGCCCCCACCGCCAAATATCAATGTCCGTATGGACGAGGGATATACAGCCCCCTGCTGTCATAATAACAATGTCCTAGTGGACGAGGGATATACAGCCCCCTGCTGTCAAATATCAATGCCCCTATGGGCGAGGGATATACAGCCCCCTGCTGTCAAATATCAATGCCCCTATGGGCGAGGGATATACAGCCCCCTGCTGTTACCATTAAAGACGCGCGCACGTCGAAGGAAAGATTTCCAAGATTGACCTTTTTCCAAATCCCCACTAGATCACCAACTACCCAGAGCAATACCAAAACACTCAGTCCTACAGAGTGCAGAAGCGTAAACCCTAAGCAGTCAATGTCTAACGGGACACCAAATAGAAGGAACCAACACCCATGTAAGTTTCATACTCAAGGCTCAGTTAGTCACACGAGCTGAGTTAGTCACACAACCAATTCCTTTTTAGAAATTCCTCTTAAAGTCAGTTAGCGTTTTCCAAAACATCCCACAAGTCAATCATCAAAAATATCGGAGTACGAGAAATCATACAAAACATTCCATAGAGTCCAAAACACAACAAGTTGAGTACGAGAAATCGTACAAAACATTCCATAGAGTCCAAAACACAACAAGCTGAGTACGAGAAATCGTACCTGGGTAACGCTGTAGCAGTTCTAATCAACTTGCGCAAACAATCAACAGTACTCTGAAGAATATTAAAGGTAATCTACCATCAATCACTTGTAGCCTATGTTACGCTTAAATAAACTCCTTACTCTTATTTCAAAGTCTCAATTATCTTTTAAGCCCTCACTTAAACGTTATGTATAATCTTTGTGTTATTTGAGAACGTTGTATAGCCCAAGGTGGTAAGATCAAGGAATGTATTCGATCAACATTTGCTAATTGTCCACTCCTATCCACTTTATTCATACTTAACCACAATCCTCACATTCAAGACTTTTGAGACCTCTATATCATAAATGTGTTTATGTTATATAATTAAATCTAAGAATTTCGACAATAACCTTAAGCTCAATACCTCTATTCTTGATTTAAAATAAACAGGTATTATGACCTATGATGAACTCATCTCAGAATACTATACTATTATCTCACAATATAAAGATTATGTATTTAAACAATTTCTACTAGACAACCCATTATGATTAAGTCTTTCCCTTAACTTAATTAAGACCTACATCTTGTATATTGGAATTATAGTGTCGTAGATGCATTTCATTACAACTTCATTGATCTTAGTTTAGAGACAACCACTAGACTCAATTACTTTATCTTTACTTTAGAACGACTTAATATTATAACCATTTAATTACCTTGTCTTAAGATGTTCAACTACTCTTCATCCTGAGACAACTATATTTTAATTAACTCAAACCCTTCCAACTCTTTTACTTAGTATCCACAAAGTATATTATTCGCTTAATTATTACCTATATAATAAGGTGTTTTAAGATAACCCTTTTTATGTATCCTTACTTACATTTTAATTTCCCAAGTATTTAATTTTTACACACATTCTCTCCATAGAGTATGTATAATCCTTTGTACTAAATTTTAATAAACTTATGTCTTAAATACATTTTATATTACTTACAAGACCAAAGGTTTCAAAGGAACAACTTAATAAATTAATTTTCTTTATTGTATTTAGGTGGACAATATATCTACATATAAGTAGAATTATCCAAGAAAAATTCTGGGTTCGTAAGTGAAATTGTTAATTATTAATGATAATCTATTATGAAAAATCCCCATACCTTATATTCAAATGACACATTAATATTTCCGTGTCAAAAGGTAAATCCTTATAGCCTCTTATGTAACTTAGTTCCTCTAAATAAAGGTTCAAAGGTTTATGTATCTAATTCTATTTATAAACCTTTTAGTAAATCTTTAACTATTATGTACAACACTTATTATAAACTCACATCTTGAATATTAGTAATAAATGATTTTATATGGCTAACTAATTCTAAGAAACTTAAGGATTATATTTAGAGTAATTTCCTAATCATAGTTTAATATAGTCTTATACCATAATCCCTTTTAATGATTTGTCTCAAAATATTAAGTTATTACTCAATACTATAAATATTAAGAAATGATTAAATCTAGACTTATTTATCCTCTTCACATTTAGATGTAAAAGTAACTCATTTACTTTATTATTGTTTATATAATATGAACATTTAAATGTAAAAGTATTTCATTCATTTATTATCAATTATATAATAAGATCTATTTGTGTAACACTTTATGTAAACTAATTACGAATATTCCTAAATTTCAACTTATTAATTCTTAACCCAATTATAGATTACATTGTGGGCATTGACTAAATAATATACATGTATTTTAATACTGTTTATACTTAGAAATTCAAGGGTAACAAAAACTCAATTCATAACCATAAATTAATACCACCTCATATAGTATTCTATTACTAGTATTATGTAGAGGTTTTTTTAACTCATTAATTCCTTCATATTATATTTTCTATAAGGTATTTTATTTCTTTTATTTATTTATTTATCGTATATATATATATATCCTTCCTATTATATTTCTCACAAGGAATGTTATTTCCTTATATTTTTATTGTATTTATATATATATATATATATAGATATATATATAATATATATTTATATATATATACATATACCTACATATATTAAGATTTATCCAGAACACTCTTTAAGAAATTCTATTGTATTTAATTATACCTAATATCTTGTAGACATACCCAAAACTGATTTATGGTTATAAAATAAAGTATTTCCCTTAGTTTTAGTTAAACATATTAGCTTCCATATTATATATAATAAATAAAATGTAGTTTAGTTAAATTCCTTGATTCACTATAAGTTACTTCTTAATTCCCTTTTATAAATGTGTAAAAATAATATAAAATATATTTGTTCCTTAGTTTATTTAAAATGTTAACTCCCATATAATATAGTAAATAAAATGTAGGATAATTAAATTCCTTAATTTATATAAGTTCCTACTTAAGTAAGTAAATATACATATGTAAATAATTTCATTTCTCTTAAAAGCTAATACAAAAACATTTATAAACTTACTGTTATAAAATGTTAATTAGTTCCCTTATTTTCCCCAGCTTAAAAGTTAATTAACAAACCTTACTTTAATTTTTGATTACATTAAAAACTTTATATTAAAGGTTATTCTTATGAAAAACTCATAAACACAATTTTTAAAACCCTTTACCATTGCCCAAAAATTCCCAAATTTAATATACAGTAACTATAACATTTAGACATATTATAAAATTTATTTCATAAAAATATCTTTTTAATTTAGCCAAATAATTCCAGAAAACCCGTAACTTGTAAAAATCATAACTTATGTTTAAAAACTCCAAAACCATAATAATTTACATCAAAATAACTACATAAAATAAGGAATCTATGGTTAAAATTTCAAGTCAAAATATATCGGAAAGATATTTAAATTAACCCAACAAGTTAAGACTATTTACTGGTTTTTTTATAGAAGTTAAACAACTTATAACCACCAGATCTAATCTTGGCCGTCCAATCTCTTAGAACGAGATCGGACGGCCCCTATACTGCGAGTTCATCAGAGAAAACAACAAGCAGGTCGAGTACTAATTCGCCCATATCTCCTAATCTATAGAACGAAATTGAGTGATTCTAGTTTCTATGGATTCGTAATCAAATTTCGGTTCTATTGGTATCAATTTCCCCAATTATAATGTAGTATACACCCAGTTTTGAAATCAATTCGAAGGTTAGGGTTAGTTTCGGTTTCAGAATTTAATTCGATTGCAAATTCTACAAATTCTCCTAATTTAACACGTAATTGATTAAATTGAGACATGGGTTAGATCAGTATTGCAATTTCGATTAGCAACATAGGAACAATTTGAAGAAAAACTCACCGGATTGTGCGAATTTGGTGAATTCCAATTCGGAACTGGGAAAAAAACTCGAACTTGATACAGTTCGTGGTGCCAACTTTGCAGATCTATGTCTAGCGGTACAAAACGAGTTAGATAATGAGTAATGGCTCATTGGAAAGAAGAATTGTAGATCTACACAATGATAGCAAGCACTAATCCTAACTCGCATCACACAGAAAGAAATCGAAGCCACAAAACACGAGTTTACCTCTCTGCTTCGGTATTATTTATGTTGGCAAGACCGAAACTTTAGGCCTCTATATCTCCCAACTGGTTACGAATTGGACTTGGGCATAAACACGAAAGTTGTAGAGGGATTAGAGATCTTTACAACGAGCTAAAGAAATTGAATTTTGGTTGATTAACGAAGAAGTTATGATCGACGCAAGTTACCTGAAAACGAAGAGAATTCTGGAATTCTGGAAACAGTCTCGCAAGGTGGCCACTTTGGCTCGATATTCCGGTTGACTCAGAAGGATCTAGGGTTTGTATGAGTAATGGTTGGAAAGAGGAATTGTAGGAGAAGAGTGGTAAGACGGCATGGAAAATATTGAGTAATGTGAAAGTTATAGCCGTCTAAAGTTAGGGCTAGGAAGTGAAATCGGTTACGAAAATCAGGGAAGGAATCGGCTAAGTGTGGGCGACCCACTACAGAGTGACACGTGGCACTTCTTAAAATTTTGATTCAAAACTTCAATCTAGCATAACTTTGGCTAGGATGATCCGTTTTTGACGTTCTTTTTATCGATCTTCATGGTTTTTCATAACCTATTTTTTGGTATAGGTTTCATGGCCTGGTTTGACCATTCTCAAAAAGTCAACTCTAGCAAGGCTTAATAAGCTTTAAGGTTTCTAGAATTTTATATTGACTTTTATATTTCAAAACAATGTTCCAACACTTCCCAAATCTTTATAATATATATGGAGTGTTTAATAATTTTCCCAAGATTTATTGACTTATAAATCTTATTATTATTAATAATACTATATAATAATGTATAATAATTAGGGTTAAATAGAAGAAAACCCCTAAATAAATTTCACAACCCCATATAATAATTTAATATTCATAATTCCATATAAATTTAATACTTATAGTATTATTAAAGGTTTAATAAAAGAAATCCCCTAAATTAATTTAAATTAATTTAGGGGTATTTCATGTGCATAGGTATATTTACCAATTATCCTCACTATGGGATCGTTCGAGCGTTGTGTGTTTTCATTTCTATTCTCTTGTTCCCACGATGTGTATTTTCTTTCTCTTTCCTTGCACCAGGTCTGGGGATATAGTTTAGATCCCGTGACCATAACATATAGGTGCCAATCTTTCCTTGTTTCTTAAAGAATCACATTTGTGAATTTTCTTATTTGCTTGGTCTCATTACACATGTTTTCCTCTATTCTCTGGCACCGAGTCAGGGGATATAGATTAGATCCCGAGACTTTATTATGTAGGTGCTAATCATTCCTTGTTTCTTTAAGGGTTATTTGTGAATTCTTTTTATCACCGCACGTTAGAGGACGTCTCCTCCATAGCAAATACCTCCATTCCCGGCGTCATCCGTCGAGAAAGAGGGGTCATCTTTAGACCCCAGGTTATGCTCCCCAAATAGCTGATCCTCCAATCCCGGCGTCATGTCGGGAAAGAGGGGTCATCTCTAGACCCCAGGTCATGCTCCCAAATTGCCAATCTTCCAATCCCGGCGTCGTACGTCGAGAAAGAGGAGTCATCTTTAGACCCCAAGATGCGTTCCACAATAGTCGGTCGAAGGATCTGATGCAGATACCAACTCCCGCTCATCCATACCGCGCGGCCCGAGATGTTGTCTTCCCGGGTTATTCTCATGTTCCACCAGTTAATATTTACTTATTATGTGTCTTTTCTTTTTGTTCAGCTTGACACCATTGTGGGTGTCGATAACAGTCCTCAATAGGGCATTCACTTATCATAAATAATTTGACACCATAGTGGGCGTCCTTGGGAGTCCTCCATGGTTAGAGAGGAGTTTTCCTTTATATAAGTAGTTTCCTTATTCGTTTTTATTATTCATTAAGTTTCGTCCCGTAGTTTACATAAACGGGGAGTGACTAAGTTACTGTGTGCACGCAAGTAAGGTATAACAGGTATAGAGCAACCAATACCGCAATTTAAATGAGCAATCCATTATCATACTTCACACGAACACACCGCAAGCAAATAAGCAAGATAAACAAATAATCCATTTTCATGCTTTAGTCTTGAAGTCATTGGCAAACAGAGCACACAGCACACAAGCCGTGTAACACGGCAACATACGAACCACACATGTCCATACCTGGTTCAGAAGCAAAAGTTGTCTCACACACACGGGGTCCCGGTTGGCGTTCGTTACGGCCCTAAGGTTAATTAAACAACATATCAGTTTATGATTTCCTGTAACGACCATAGTGACTTTTTCCTAGTTTGTCCCATTTCATCGGGTGCTATTCCTTAGGTAAAGTTTTGGGTGTTCAACTTATACTAGTCCCTTAGAAACTTCTCTAGTATTAACCTTAGACTTTTATTTAACCCCTATGATGTTTACATCGTCGTTACATTTACGTACCCGCTGGTCGTAACATAATCTCGTTACATTAATCATCACCCCAAGGTTTAAGGTAATTACCTTACCTACCCCTGACTTTATAATTGCCACAATTTCATGCCTACTATATAGCATAACTCATAGTTAATTAAAGCATTAAACTTGCTCCACAATTCTCTAAAATTCCCGACAAACCTCACAGGTTCCCTTGTTACATTTCGCCCCCTATAGCTTCGGTAATTACATATATTCCCCTACTACTCTTATAATTATTGTTTAGACTTAATATTCCTACAAGTACTTAAAATATTTATCATTACCATTTAATTTGGTCAACCCTCATATATGTGGTCAAGGTTGACCACTTAAATTATTCATTGAACGGTTCTGCTAGTATTTATGAAACTACCCCATGGGTTCCTAGTTTTACAATTTACTCCTTCCACTTTATAAAATTCATTTTTCGTACTTATAAAAAATCCCTGAATTTATTCCTCTTGGTTACCAATACTATATATACCCCATATTTCATTTATTTATATTTTGCCCCATTTGCGATTTATTCGTTTATATAAAGTACTTGTACAAGGTTTCGAAATTCATTTGAGCCATTACATAAGTTTATAATTGTGCCTATATATTTTCCTAAGGTGTTACTAAGTAGTTAAAATCGCTAGGATATGGTCCTGCATCAGAAATTTTCATAGCTTTAAAAATCCACTTATAGATTTATTAAGGGCTATTTAGAGCACCAAATTAATTATGTTGACATGGCCTACTTATATGGCCTTAATAATAGCAAAATAATTATTTCAAAATAGTGTCCAAATGTCTCTAAACTCCCGCTATGACTACGGTTACGCAGAATTTAGCAAGATATCTTTTAAACCCTTCCCTTACATATTCATAGTATTAAAAATCATATATCTTAATTTAATTACCATTCATCTCTTTTTTTTTTCTTTCTGATTTATAACTACTAATAGCTACGTACTATTCATTCAAAATATTTAGCCCGTTATTGTGTACGAATTATAATTCAACATTACGCCTATATATGCAAGTAATGTATTATAACTCAATACAACACCTGTATCTATATATATAACATTACGCATCATATAGCCTCATATGCATATATTTATGTGTCTAACCTTATCTTCTCATCCCAACTCATCGCCCCTCAGAGCGATCCAAAACCACATGGTCTACACTTCTTAAGTTCCTCTACTCAAAAATCTGTAACTGAAGGACAGAAAACAGAAACTATGAACTACTGCTCTCCTTTTCTATTATTTCTTCTCTGTTCACGATTTGACTTTCATTTTTTTCCCGATTTGCTTACCGATTAGTTAGGTGCTTTAATCAGCGTTTTAACCCCAAAACAAAACCACAATAACAAGGGCTATACCCCTGAGAAGTTAGTATACAGAGAACACAAGAATTTCAGAAGCTGAAATTTAACTCACAGCTTCCTTCTATCTCGCATCTGTTCTTGTTTACAACTTGCTTTTCAATACTTCCCAACTTGTCTAGCAGTGTTAACTTGAGTTGAGTAATTAATAAGTCATCGCCACCCCATAAGACCCCTAAACAGTTATTATACAGAAACACCAATTCTCAGAACTGACATGGGTTACAACTTCACTTGACAGATTGTTTTCGTCTTCTGCTCATACATTCAATTAGAGGTATCTCACGTGGTTAGATGTTATGCTAAGATTTTAAATCTCCAAAACCAATTGTTAGTTACAGATTCATCCTCATGCTAAACTAGGCGATTGAACAGATCGCAACTGCAAACTAAAACTTGGAACATATCCTCAGTTTTTTTTTTGTTTTTCTCTATTCTTAGCGCATCAGACTATTGTCCATGCTATTATCTGTTGCATGTAAAGCTCCAGGTACTGCTTATGTGTACCCAGTGTTTTCAGTTTCTATACCGTATTTACAGCTAGCAAAATAATTAGTAAGGGAGTACAGCATCATCACCTTAGTTAGCCCAAGGAGAGTTTTTTTTTCCAGTGGTATTCACCCGCTGCTATCTTGCCAAGATCCACTTGCTGTCTCGGTGCTTATCCACAAAAGGATGCTTTGTTGTCTACGTGTGCTTGCGGTACATCAGGAACGGAGAAGGTTGGAGGAGTAACTATCGTGGCACAAAGAGCAAAGAAAAACAGAGTTCAGCGGATACTCCTCGCATGGAAACGCAAGCTCATGGCAGGGTAGGAGGAGACTTACTCTTGCTACTGTTGTTTGGAACACAGGAGCGACAGTCTTTCCTCTGTCATTTCCTTCCGTCGTTGCTCGAGTGTAGAGTAGGAAGGGGGAAAATTTTCGCTAACGTAAGAGAAGACAAGGGACTTGGCATGGTTAGAGTAATGATGGCTGGATCGTGGAGAAAATCATGGAAAGGGAAACACTACGTTACCCTGAACGTCCACGGGAATGAGTCAAACCAGAGATTTCTTCCCGTTTTTTTTTTGTTGTTCACTGGACTGTTGCAGTTGGGCTGCTAGGCACAGTTCTGTGCGCTTTGAGCTGCACCGGTTGTACTTCTGGTTGCGGCTCGCCAGTGGAGAAGGAGGTCTGAAGAAGCAGTTCTCTGCTGCATGCTGAGCTGGTTTCCCCAACGCCAGTAGTGTTGCCATCTCGGCCATGTCAAGAAAGGATTAACGGAGCAGTGTTCGGGCTTGCTAGCTTTTCTGGTCTGTTTGGCTCTCCAGATTTTCAAGACCACAAACCACCCGCAGGTGTAGAAAGTAAAAAGTTAGAGGTCCTTCCCTGGCCTGCGCAGGACCTCAAACCGTGAAGATTGTGAAAAGGGTTGAGTCGCTTGTTACTTGTCGACACACCACTCACGAGAAGGAAGGTGCTGACGTCTGTGATGTTTTTCTAGACATGCAAAATGAAGATGAGCTCCCTAGCCCTGGATCAAGTTCTGCCTGACCCGAGTCTTCAATTTGGTGTTGCGGTTGAACAGAGTAATAGTAGTAGTAGTTGCTACTGATGCCGGTTGGGATCGAGAAGGAGAGGATGGAGTACTGCTTTGCTTGTTTCAGAAAGGTGGGTCTGCCCGCATGACAAGAAAAGTAGGGAGGAGATTGCAGTATCTCCGATAGAATTGAAGCAGAAGAGTTCGCTCTGCTCTCGTTGTCGGCTACAGGAGCATAATCCAGTATAGGCATTGAAAGGGATGCATGCACGTATGTATTTTTTTCGATGATAGCAGCCTTTATGGTTACCAGGTTGGAAAAAGAAAATGACCAAAACTGGTAACTTGATGTGTGTGTTTCCGATAGGAGAAAAAGAAACAGGAGAGTGCTGCTGCACTCGTGTAGCTGTTCGAGGACTGGGCACAGAGATTGTCCCGCCATTCCCACTGATGCAGTGTAGCGTGCGTGCCCTGATTCTCATCTTCCCCCAGAGTATGCCCGCGTATGGTACAGAAGGAAAGAAAAGATACAGGTTGTTGTCATGTTTTTTTTGAAATCGATGTGGACCAGATGGTGGTATTGGAATGAGAGACACGTGATCAAGTTGGGCAAGTAGTGCTCTGTACCGATCAACAAGAAGGGAGAACGAAAGGTGTGTGGTGGTGTCGATGGTGGGGGCAACAGCAAAGATGCACTGATCAAATAAGACAGCAAACGCTGTGTACCACTGCTTGTCGGTGGTGGCAACAACAGAAGGGTACTGTTTCGAGAATTAACACTTCGGTTTACTCATTGAAAGGAAATACTTTGTTACAGAATAGAACTCTCTCGATATTACAGAGTACACTATTATTATATTACCTATCTGTCCGACGTGTATATAGATACACCACTGCTAACAGTTATCTAATGGTAACAATGTGTTAGCTAACCGATAACTAAGGATTAAGAGAATACTAACAAGAGAATAGGTAACATATTCTCAACATACGGCTGCAGCATTATACTTTTGTAGTTAATTTTGGGTTAATTAGTCTGATGACATATTGTTATTATTGTGTCAAAAGGTGCAGTTTGTTACCGAATACGAGCTCAGCTCAATTCGTTAATGCATTCACTAGACATACGAGAGGTATAGGGTTCGAACCTCAACGGGAGCGCCTTTGCTCCTCCTCCTTTTTTTGTATATTATACGCTTATTATATGTAAGACCATGTAATATATATTTTTTGAGTACGATCATAATTGTTACTCATATTTTAATTCAACCTTCGTGAATTTAAATTGATAATTATTCAGGGTATTTCAGCCTACCCCCTTAAAGGAACTTCGTCCCGAAGTTGTTACTTCCTTAACCGATGTTTTTTATTTCTCGTTAATTCTTGGATCACGTCCCGCATTCATTCACGACAAAGTGTTCATACAGTACATACCATTCACAACACACAATCCAAAACACACAAACCTACTCACCACCAACGTGTGGTTGTAGGAATACACATAGTGAAAGGACCAAGTCTCGAATTCGTTCTCTCTACCCAAGGGATCATGTCCCGCAAATTCCATAGTTCTTTTTCACCATTTGTGCTTATAAGCCTACGCCACATCTGTGGCTTCACCAAGTTCTCAATAATATTTCAATGCACCAGTAATACTCATATATTGTACTCATAAGTAATCAGATGGCTAAGTCATTCATTCGTGACTACCATGCATTCAAACCAATCCACAAACGGGTAATACCCCAGTACACACACATAGCATCCAAAACAGCACCACAAACGGGTAATAACCCAGTAAAACGCAGCGCGCCTACCCCCATTAAAATTGGATTACGTCCACGTAATCCCTTTTCTATCATCCTTTTACCTCGTTCCAGATGTTTACTTCTCATTGGGCATTTTAGTTCCTATGCTATTAGCTCACCTTATGATCCTATCAAAAGTCTTGACCATGTTAAAGGGTAGTGTCTGTCTCAATTATTCTTATCGGTTTCCATGCCGATCTATGACGGATTCAGGTTTAGCCTCTCTGGGTCTAAGGTATTGACAGCTAAGTCATTTGTCAATCAACCGGGAGATGTGATAAACAGTCCACCAGCTTCTGTTGTGCGACTCTGATTTGCTTTAGGTTTAGTTTTCCTTTACTATGCCTTCCAAGGCGGTGCATGACTTAGTTGTACAGGAGTGAATGTCTCTTGATTGACGTGGGGTATTTTAATTCATATACAGTATCGGTGGGTTATAATTTGTCTCTTCATTTCCTTTGGAAGTCTGATATTCATGCTTTTGGTGCGCTTTTAAGCGTCTAGATTGTTGTTCTGGCTGCCCCTTTTTGGCCTTAATTCGTATCTGCTCTGTGGTAATAATTTAGTTCTTAGTATTTGAATGTTACCAACGTGTCATTTTTACAACGACATGTTTAGTAAATATTACCACTCATAATTGTAGCCAAATTAGACGTCTTTTGCCCTTAACAGATCTTTGTTTTCAGTCCACTTATGGCTTTTACACTGCTGGTTGACTTCCATTAGTTTCAATAAAAGGTTACCAAATTTTTATATGTTAGAAGTTTTTATGATTCTATACCGATTAACATCCGATATTTAGTTCTTTTATCATCACCATTGTTCTCATGTCCTGCAGTAGGTAAAGTAGTTGATTTCCACCGGGGGTTTTTTTTAAATTATTGCATATGGTTACGGCAGTGTATACCTTGTGTATTAACAATTATGTTGTTGGTGACATCCCATTACTTCCAGTTGTCACATATCTATACGACCTTGTGTTTATCCCCGAATTTTCGAGCCATGTATCCATGCATTGTATGTGGTTTCATCATCTAGTATCAACACCGCGTCTTTCGCCTTTTTACTTATGCAACTTATGAACTTTCACCTATTTGTAGTTTATGTGTCCTTTGTAGGAGGTTTTGGGAATTATCCAACATCGACGTGATCAGCGTAAGTGTTGGACTATCCCTTCACCCCAATTTGTGCTCCGTGTCACTCGACCTGGCCAGGGTCGGGTTCAACTTTGCACGTCCAATTTACACGATCAAACAATTATTCACATTTGAATTCTTATCCCATTCGTTTCTAGTCCTCTGGCAATCAATTCCTTGACTAGTGTCACCATCTAAGCCTTTCGATTAATTGTTAAGTTCTTCTCTAACTGTATATATTCGTCCATTCGTGTATATATAATTTATATATACTCATGTGTTATAAGTTCTAGGGTCGTATTTATATTACAATTATCCTCTTGATTTATACATATCCACATATGATTGTTCCCCTGGTTTATGATGCCCTGCTACAAAACTTTATACCCTCCTGATCTTCCAAGTTCCTTTCATTCCAATTCTTGTACCGTATGTACATATACATGTTCATTTTACTTATATACGTAGTCTCATAATGTTTAAATTCTAGTATTAGCAAACTGGGTATACCATTGTATACTTTCAAGTTCTCATATTGTTACTATTTTCCTCCACACTTATAAGTTAATACTGAATCTACCGAGTGATGCTTTCATTCTCTGACCCATTGATTCATTCTTCAATTGAGTTCATTAATCTTCTTAAAATTTCCCAATTTTCAATACCCGATTATTCATAAGTATTTTGTTGAGTTGGGGCTATTCCTCGTTGGAGTGCCTAGTTATTTCGGCTGGTTTTATCTTGTTTGACCGTTTAGGTCCTCTTCGATCCGACATCATATTACCATTTTTTTTTGGACTATCTATAATCTTGTTAAATTTAATTTGTTGTTCGGATTCCTCTCTTAATCTTTTCTGGGTCATGTAACCCTTCTATTACCTCTTCATTATTATTTCTTGTGTGTATCCACCAAACTAGTGGTAATTAAACAGGGATTACCACCACTAAGATCCCAATATTTATTTTCGGTGGTTACCTTATAACATTAGCTTAAGTCGGGTGTGATTGATTTACTACTCATGACCTTCTTTAATTGAATCTCATTTACTCCCCGAGTTTTACCGATATTGAGTCTTTCCTGATACGTATGTATATACATTTGTTTAGGTTATATTTGCTACGTTATAAATCTTACCAGGAGTTCCTCTCGGGTCTTTTGATTATAATTGTGATTGTCATAGTTTCTCCTGATTTAATGAGATCGCTCTCCAAAACCTATTTAGAACATTTGTCCTTCAGATGTATTGTGTTTGAAGAGATTATACCACATAGCAGCATCATATATTGCTGTTTAGTCATATACAAAAGAGGTCAGATCTATAGGGTGGTATTGAAGAGCACTGTAATACAGTGTATGGGAACAGTTGGTACACTGATTGAAATGTATGAAGTACATATCTTTCGTTTGGGAACCCTGCTGGAGAAGCTTTGCCGCAACACAGTGTTTAGAGGTATCTCCGCTAAACTTTGGTATGGATTTAAGGAGTTTAGACACTTGTTAACTGTCATCTAAGCCTGGTGTTCCCAAAATTGACTTCCTTGTTGTCATGGTTGTTGTTTATTTGCTGTTGGGAGAGAGTTTTTTTTTTATTTCAGAGTTTTGTGGCAATCTTACCGAGGCTATAGTAAGACTTAGGCCAATAAACCATTGAACGGCCTTGTATTGGATTGTTGTTAGATTCACAAATGAAATAAATTTTAAATCTTTCTCGTGTAAGTCTCCCGGGGCAAGTTTTATGCATGTCTTGAACACTCAGTTAAACCTCACCTGAATATGGCACTAGGTGCTCTTTGGTATGTATATCTTATGAGCATAACCTCTTTTTTTTGTACTTGAATTTTCATTATATGTTTTCACTGTATTAGTTAGTACGGCTTCGTATCAGCTCCCTCTTAGCCATAGTGAAGGATAACAGACGATGTAAGGGTTTTATCCATTATGGAACCGAATTCTTCAGCCATCAACGACATTGCTTGCAAGTATTCTAACGGTTACTCTTTTGGACTGTTTTCATCCATGATTGAGATTTAATTTTCTGTTGTACAATTCTTCCTTTAGTTGATCTCCGTGATCATGATACTCGATAAATGGTTGAAATATAATGGCGAGTTCGTTACCATATCTTTATTTGTTGGGCTGTGTTAGGGTGGCAACTTGTGCCTGATAATATTGGTTAATTATAAAGTTCAAGAGACCTGTTTATGGTCTATATCAGTGCGGTTTTTTTTTATCTCCGAGAACGCGAATTAAAGTTGAGAAGAATTGATGTGCAAGAAGCAATGAGAAACAAAGAGTCAAGAGGAGACGTTGATAAGCATGTATGTATGTTCCTTGTTCACCGGTGGTAGAAGCAGGAGAGAAACCCAGTAATGGTCACCGGTTTCATTTGTTTGGGATGGAGAAATGTAGAAAAATAATTAAGTATATAGAAGGAGAAAGGAGACGGCGACGATGCATACCGATTGTCAGTTGAGGCGTTGTGTCCTTCAGCTAATGCAGAAAATGAAGATAAATATAGAAAGGAGCGGGGAATTCATTGAGTCTGAAATATAGATGTTTGTGTACAACTTTTGTCATGCTTTATCAAGCATAAAGATTGTACCAATTTTATGGTGTAATTCTCGTCTCTCAACTGTATTTTCTTATTTTTATTGTTTTACGAGAGGTTTTCTACAATTAACCTCTCAAGTGTACGAATTGGGGAATTCATTTCCATCCCATCGTTGGACTTAATTAATTGCTTATTTAAGCTTTATTTAGTTCATAGATTTTGGGGTATTTCGGTCCTCTTTGCCTGTGAGGTAGGGTCCTATCGACTGCTAAGCATGTCGACCCAAGTTGCCGCTAAAGTTGTCCTTCTATGGGTATTATCTGTTTGGCAACGTCTATTTATAGTATAATCGTTTCTTCTTGGGTTGATAGCATAACATTAAGTAGATGCCAGATCGGGTTTCCCCGAGTAGGAGGAGGCTTTCTACCTCTCTGGCGTTCTTTCTCTGAGTTTTAATAGGTAATTAAGGAAGTGAAGATGGAGGCATCCAGTATTACTGGGGAAAAACCCTAACTAACGCGCCTCACGTACTACCCCAACCCTTGACTCACTGTCAAATTCCTAATTCCCCAGGTTTTCTCCTACACTCGATACCCTCGTTCCAGTCATCAGAGTGTAACTACGCTCTGATACCACTTTCTGTAACACCCCCGAATAATGACCAACAAATAACCGACGCGCCAAAGCTATCACTAGTTGTCTACGCAGCAGTTCAAATCTCTATCGGGGTGCTACAGATGCCAACCACCCACGTGGTTGACAGACCACATTACTAACACCAAGTTACGGTCTGAATGACTGGAAACAGCCCTTTATCAAAACTCATATACAAATTAATTACAACTCCCAAATGCCGAGTCTACAAAATTAGCATATCATATCTGAAAATTACATCTCGGATTTAGTAACGACCCTTACATTGAACATACTACTACAACTCAAAAGTAATGCCCTGATGGACTACCCCCATGGTAGCCATCCCGCCTACGCTCCGTTATCGTCCGGCGCAAAACCTGTAAAATTTGGATGTAAAGGACTCAGCAACCACGCTGAGTATGAACGTGTGTAGCCCGTATGTTGCTGCCGGGCCACACAACTACTTGGTCGAATATTATTAAGTCAATTTACATGCTCTAATAAAGCAGTAAGCACATCACAATACATCATAGTTTCATACACCACTTAAAGGTAGCAAGCATTAGCAACAAGCAACCAAGCATAACATGTTGGCACATAGCAATATCAAACACGCAACCGAGCACAACAAGCTGCTAATATAGCAACATCAATCATGTAAGTCATCAGACGTGTCATAGGTATATTTACCAATTATCCTCACTATGGGATCGTTCGAGCGTTGTGTGTTTTCATTTCTATTCTCTTGTTCCCACGATGTGTATTTTTTCTTTCTCTTTCCTTGCACCAGGTCTGGGGATATAGTTTAGATCCCGTGACCATAACATATAGGTGCCAATCTTCCTTGTTTCTTAAAGAATCACATTTGTGAATTTTCTTATTTGCTTGGTCTCATTACACATGTTTTCCTCTATTCTCTGGCACCGAGTCAGGGGATATAGATTAGATCCCGAGACTTTATTATGTAGGTGCTAATCATTCCTTGTTTCTTTAAGGGTTATTTGTGAATTCTTTTTATCACCGCACGTTAGAGGACGTCTCCTCCATAGCAAATACCTCCATTCCCGGCGTCATCCGTCGAGAAAGAGGGGTCATCTTTAGACCCCAGGTTATGCTCCCCAAATAGCTGATCCTCCAATCCCGGCGTCATGTCGGGAAAGAGGGGTCATCTCTAGACCCCAGGTCATGCTCCCAAATTGCCAATCTTCCAATCCCGGCGTCGTACGTCGAGAAAGAGGAGTCATCTTTAGACCCCAAGATGCGTTCCACAATAGTCGGTCGAAGGATCTGATGCAGATACCAACCCCGCTCATCCATACCGCGCGGCCCGAGATGTTGTCTTCCCGGGTTATTCTCATGTTCCACCAGTTAATATTTACTTATTATGTGTCTTTTCTTTTTGTTCAGCTTGACACCATTGTGGGTGTCGATAACAGTCCTCAATAGGGCATTCACTTATCATAAATAATTTGACACCATAGTGGGCGTCCTTGGGAGTCCTCCATGGTTAGAGAGGAGTTTTCCTTTATATAAGTAGTTTCCTTATCGTTTTTATTATTCATTAAGTTTCGTCCCGTAGTTTACATAAACGGGGAGTGACTAAGTTACTGTGTGCACGCAAGTAAGGTATAACAGGTATAGAGCAACCAATACCGCAATTTAAATGAGCAATCCATTATCATACTTCACACGAACACATCGCAAGCAAATAAGCAAGATAAACAAACAATCCATTTTCATGCTTTAGTCTTGAAGTCATTGGCAAACAAGGCACACAGCACACAAGCCGTGTAACACGGCAACATACGAACCACACATGTCCATACCTGATTTAGAAGCAAGTTGTCTCTCACACACGGGGTCCCGGTTGGCGTTCGTTACGGCCCTAAGGTTAATTAAACAACATATCAGTTTATGATTTCCTGTAACGACCATAGTGACTTTTTCCTAGTTTGTCCCATTTCATCGGGTGCTATTCCTTAGGTAAAGTTTTGGGTGTTCAACTTATACTAGTCCCTTAGAAACTTCTCTAGTATTAACCTTAGACTTTTATTTAACCCCTATGATGTTTACATCGTCGTTACATTTACGTACCCGCTGGTCGTAACATAATCTCATTACATTAATCATCACCCCAAGGTTTAAGGTAATTACCTTACCTACCCCTGACTTTATAATTGCCACAATTTCATGCCTACTATATAGCATAACTCATAGTTAATTAAAGCATTAAACTTGCTCCACAATTCTCTAAAATTCCCGACAAACCTCACAGGTTCCCTTGTTACATTTCGCCCCCTATAGCTTCGGTAATTACATATTCCCCTACTACTCTTATAATTATTGTTTAGACTTAATATTCCTACAAGTACTTAAAATATTTATCCTTACCATTTAATTTGGTCAACCCTCATATATGTGGTCAAGGTTGACCACTTAAATTATTCATTGAACGGTTCTGCTAGTATTTATGAAACTACCCCCATGGGTTCCTAGTTTTACAATTTACTCCTTCCACTTTATAAAATTCATTTTTCGTACTTATAAAAAATCCCTGAATTTATTCCTCTTGGTTACCAATACTATATATACCCCATATTTCATTTATTTATATTTTGCCCCATTTGCGATTTATTCGTTTATATAAAGTACTTGTACAAGGTTTCGAAATTCATTTGAGCCATTACATAAGTTTATAATTGTGCCTATATATTTTCCTAAGGTGTTACTAAGTAGTTAAAATCGCTAGGATATGGTCCTGCATCAGAAATTTTCATAGCTTTAAAAATCCACTTATAGATTTATTAAGGGCTATTTAGAGCACCAAATTAATTATGTTGACATGGCCTACTTATATGGCCTTAATAATAGCAAAATAATTATTTCAAAATAGTGTCCAAATGTCTCTAAACTCCCGCTATGACTACGGTTACGCAGAATTTAGCAAGATATCTTTTAAACCCTTCCCTTACATATTCATAGTATTAAAAATCATATATCTTAATTTAATTACCATTCATCTCTTTTTTTTTCTTTCTGATTTATAACTACTAATAGCTACGTACTATTCATTCAAAATATTAGCCCGTTATTGTGTACGAATTATAATTCAACATTACGCCTATATATGCAAGTAATGTATTATAACTCAATACAACACCTGTATCTATATATATAACATTACGCATCATATAGCCTCATATGCATATATTTATGTGTCTAACCTTATCTTCTCATCCCAACTCATCGCCCTCAGAGCGATCCAAAACCACATGGTCTACACTTCTTAAGTTCCTCTACTCAAAAATCTGTAACTGAAGGACAGAAAACAACTATGAACTATACTACTACTGCTCTCCTTTTCTATTATTTCTTCTCTGTTCACGATTTGACTTTCATTTTTTTTCCCGATTTGCTTACCGATTAGTTAGGTGCTTTAATCAGCGTTTTAACCCCAAAACAAACCACAATAACAAGGGCTATACCCCTGAGAAGTTAGTATACAGAGAACACAAGAATTTCAGAAGCTGAAATTTAACTGACAGCTTCCTTCTATCTCGCATCTGTTCTATGTTTACAACTTGCTTTTCAATACTTCCCAACTTGTCTAGCAGTGTTAACTTGAGTTGAGTAATTAATAAGTCATCTCCACCCCATAAGACCCCTAAACAGTTATTATACAAAAACACCAAATCTCAGAACTGACATGGGTTAACAACTTCACTTGACAGATTGTTTTCGTCTTCTGCTCATACATTCAATTAGAGGTATCTCACGTGGTTAGATGTTATGCTAAGATTTTAAATCTCCAAAACCAATTGTTAGTTACAGATTCATCCTCATGCTAAACTAGGCGATTGAACAGATCGCAACTGCAAACTAAAACTTGGAACATATCCTCAGTTTTTTTTTTGTTTTTCTCTATTCTTAGCGCATCAGACTATTGTCCATGCTATTATCTGTTGCGCATGTAAAGCTCCAGGTACTGCTTATGTGTACCCAGTGTTTTCAGTTTCTATACCGTATTTACAGCTAGCAAAATAATTAGTAAGGGAGTACAGCATCATCACCTTAGTTAGCCCAAGGAGAGTTTTTTTTTTTTTTTCCAGTGGTATTCACCAGCTGCTATCTTGCCAAGATCCACTTGCTGTCTCGGTGCTTATCCACAGAAGGATGCTTTGTTGTCTACGTGTGCTTGCGGTACATCAGGAACGAAGAAGGTTGGAGGAGTAACTATCGTGGCACAAAGAGCAAAGAAAAACAGAGTTCAGCGGATACTCCTCGCATGGAAACACAAGCTCATGGCAGAGTAGGAGGAGACTTACTCTTGCTACTGCTGTTTGGAACACAGGAGCGACAGTCTTTCCTCTGTCATTTCCTTCCGTCGTTGCTCGAGTGTAGAGTAGGAAGGGGGAAAATTTTCGCTAACGTAAGAGAAGACAAGGGACTTGGCATGAGTTAGAGTAATGATGGCTGGAATCGTGGAAGAAAATCAGGAAAGGGAAAACACTACGTTACCCTGAACGTCCACGGGAATGAGTTCAAACCAGAGATTTCTTCCCGTTTTTTTTTGTTGTTCACTGGACTCGTTGCAGTTGGGCTGCTAGGCACAGTTCTTGTGCGCTTTGAGCTGCACCGGTTGTACTTCTGGTTGCGGCTCGCCAGTGGAGAAAGGAGGTCTTGAAGAAGCAGTTCTCTGCTGCATGCTGAGCTGGTTTCCCAACGCCAGTAGTGTTGCCATCTCGGCCATGTCAAGAAAGGATTAACGGAGCCAGTGTTGCGGGCTTGCTAGCTTTCTGGTCTGTTTGGCTCCAGATTTTCAAGACCACAAACACACCCGCAGGTGTAGAAAGTAAAAGAAAGTTAGAGGTCCTTCCCTGGCCTGCGCAGGACCTCAAACCGTGAAAGATTGTGAAAAGGGTTGAGTCGCTTGTTACTTGTCGACACACCACTCACGAGAAGGAAAGGTGCTGACTGTCTGTGATGTTTTCTAGACATGCAAAATGAAGATGAGCTCCCTAGCACCTGGATCAAGTTCTGCCTGACCCGAGTCTTCAATTGGTGTTGCGGTTGAACAGAGTAATAGTAGTAGTAGTTGTTGCTACTGATGCCGGTTGGGATCGAGAAGGGAGAGGATGGAGTACTGCTTTGCTTCTGTTTCAGAAAGGTGGGTCTGCCGCATGACAAGAGAAAGTAGGGAGGGAGATTGCAGTATCTCCGATAGAATTGAAGCAGAAGAGTTCGCTCTGCTCTCGTTGTCGGCTACAGGAGCATAATCCAGTATAGGCATTGAAAGGGATGCATGCACGTATATATTTTTTCGATGATTAGCAGCCTTTATGGTTACCAGGTTGGAAAAAGAAAATGACCAAAACTGGGAACTTGATGTGTTGTGTTTCCGATAGGAGAAAAAGAAACAGGAGAGTGCTGCTGCACTCGTGTAGCTGTTCGAGGACTTGGGCACAGAGATTGTCCCGCCATTCCCACTGATGCAGTGTAGCGTGCGTGCCCTGATTCTCATCTTCCCCCAGAGTATGCCCGCGTATGGTACAGAAGGAAAGAAAAGATACAGGTTGTTGTCATGTTTTTTTTGAAATCGATGTGGACCAGATGGTGGTATTGGAATGAGAGACACGTGATCAAGTTGGGCAAGTAGTGCTCTGTACCGATCAACAAGAAGGGAGAACGAAAGGTGTGGTGGTGGTGTCGATGGTGGGGGCAACAGCAAAGATGCACTGATCAAAATAAGACAGCAACGCTGTGTACCACTGCTTGTCGGTGGTGGCAACAACAGAAGGGTACTGTTTCAAGAATTAACACTTCGGTTTACTCATTGAAAGGAAATACTTTGTTACAGAATAGAACTCTCTCGATATTACAGAGTACACTATTATTATATTACCTATCTGTCCGACGTGTATATATATACACCACTGCTAACAGTTATCTAACGGTAACAATGTTTAGCTAACCTGATAACTAAGGATTAAGAGAATACTAACAAGAGAATAGGTAACATATTCTCAACATACTGCTGCAGCATTATACTTTTGTAGTTAATTTAGTGGGTTAATTAGTTTGATGACATATTGTTATTATTGTGTCAAAAGGTGCAGTTTGTTACCGAATACGAGCTCAGCTCAATTCGTTAATGCATTCACCAGACATACGAGAGGTATAGGGTTTGAACCTCAACGGGAGCGCCTTTGCTCCTCCTCCTTTTTTTTGTATAAATTATACATGCTTATTTATATGTAAGACCATGTAATATATATTTTTTGAGTATGATCATAATTGTTACTCATATTTTAATTCAACCTTCGTGAATTTAAACTGATAATTATTCAGGGTATTTCAGTTTCGTAGAGATGTGGTAGCTTGTGCTCCCTCACACTTGAGTTCAGCTATGAGTCGAAGAAAAATATTCCTGAAATAAAACCTTGCATAGCCAGAAGAACTCAAGTGGAACCCATAACAACAATAAGCTTCATCAAGGCAAAAAGATTGAAAATAAGATTAACAAGATGAACAAATGAAAAAAAATTCTAAGAGAAAAGTATAAAATATGGGTTGCCCCACCAAGCTGCCCTGATTTAGAGTCTGTGGCTAGACTCTCACTTTGTTATCTCGGATCAAAAATAAAAGTTGACAATGGTGTCAACGGGAGTAAGAAGTGGAAAATAATAGGTAGTGAACCACATGGATCAAAACAATATGTTACCTCAACAAATAGAGAAATAAATACTACTCAAAACCTGGTGTTTGAGAAGTAATTGAATGGAATGATCTTCCAGGTGCAGATCGAGTGACAAAGGCTCTTCTTCCTCAAATTGGAGGATATAGACATCCTCATCTGTTTGGTAAGGCTCAAAGAGTCTATCGTAATGGCAAAGAGGTGGAGACCCATCCCCCTCAAATCCTACGATGTAAGCATCCTCCTCATTTAGGTGAGGGTCAAGGAGGTTCCACGTGGATAGTCAGCTGCAACAAAGACCTCTATTGGCACAGTGCGAACCAAGGGTGGGGAGGGAGGGTGACTTGAGACGTCAACAAGCTGCTATTGAAGCCTATTGTTGAGAAGAGATTCGATGTAGATAATCTTGTTGATCCTCTAACCACAACTGCTCCTGTACGATGAGACAATCATCAAACTCGTGAGCTCCCCCATAATACGAGCAATATATATATATCTTGAGAATAGGATGATTCACGTTCGAATTGCTCCTCAATCCGCCTCATCTCTTCAATTTTGGGATTTGAGCTCGAGATTTCCCGCACACTCTGAGCAACACAAATAAGAGGAAAACAGGTCAAAAAATCAGTACTCCTGCTCCACGGAAGTCCTTTATAATAAAGGAGAGGGTGAGTTGGTCTTTTCCCTTCCCCTTCTAATTACTGGTAAGGATTAATTTAAATCAGTAATTGTTTATTCTCCACAATCATTATCACATTCTCATTTTCCTGTTCAGTTCCTCAAACTGTCAGTACACTCTTCTCTCTATCAACATTCTTCATCTTTCTCGATCTGCCAAGTTCATGCTGTCGTTGGATTCTGCAGATCGATTACCTGTTGTGGATTACTCCTCCTCAGTGAATTCCTGGTCAGATTAAGGTATGGTTGTTAGATTAATTTTCTACAGTTCATCGGTTCTAGAACTCCTCAGTTTTTAATTTCGATCCTTTGCAATCTGATTGTGAATCAGTATTTGTTCCCCTGCACCCTCTGTCGATCTCTTGCTGTTGGTTTCCTCTACGATTCTGTCTGTCAGATTCAGGTGAGGGTTGTGAATTGCGTTCTACGAGTGCAGGTCGATTTTGAGAATTTGTCAGTTTTTTAGTTGGGGTTTTGTCTCTGTAATTGTTGGCGATGTCAGTGACTGTTTGAATTGCATTCGATCTACGGTCGGTGGGTGATTGTTGTTTCAGATTTGGGAACTCCTTTGGGAATTTACGAGGTAGGTGGTTGATGGATTCAATTAGTGAGTTCGTCTATGGGGAATTCTGATTTGGGGTTCTGAATGTGACGTGGTTCTTACATTTTAATGACTGCTCACCGTCTGATTTCGCATTATCATGAATGCCTAAAACCCTCATAGTTGTGTTCTACAAAACTCTGAAACTGTGTTGCAAATTGGTGTTGTTTAATGCTTCTGTTCACATACTTTGTTGTTCTGAAAATTTTGATTGCTATACTGTTTGGATAGACCCTGTGTAACCTTTTGTTTTCTGCGATTTTAATCGTGTCCGAACTTCCGTATGAACATGTAAGTTTGGACAGGGTGCGAGGACGAAATATGGCTTACAAGTCTCGGCATGTGTCCGAACCTATATGTCCGGACATAAGTTCGGACACCTCTTCTGCATTCTTATGTTTTTTAGTTCGACTTGTGTCCAAACATTGATGTTCGGACACATTCGGACATCTCTTAAACTTCCTTCTGATTGGGTTCGATTGTGTCCGAACATCGATGTTTGGACAGTTCGGACACCACAAGTATATTTTTCTCGGGATTTGTCCGAACTTCCAATGTCTGGAACCTCTATTTCTGACTTTCAACTTGTGTCCAAACATCAAGGTTTGGACACATGTTCAAACGCTTTGATCTTCTTCTGTTTTGAGTCTCGACTTGTGTCCGAACATTGATGTTCGGACACATGTTTAGACATACCATCTGTTTTGCCAAAGATTGCTCGTTTGAGCTCCGTTTTGACTTCCGTTTGTGGAGTTATATTCCCCTAGTGTTGGTTAAGCTTTCTAACCTCTTTGTGGTGCCTTCGACGCACTTATGCTTATCATTATTTAAGCTTATATTTTGGGACCTAGTTATCTTTGTGTCTGAGCCGTGGATGGCTGGGTCTAGCTATCCAGTAGCGCGCTACGTAGGACGTCCTTCTATTATTTGTCACGGGTGTCTCCCATGTTCTATTCACGAGTGAGGTTTCCTCATTCTGTTTCCGGATTCTATCAATTTTGTCTATATGCTTTGATATATAGTGTCTCGCTCTGTTTGTGATTCCGTTTGCCCCTGGATTCTGTTTTAGTCCCGATAAGTTGGACTTCTGCTTCTGGTGTTTGCTATGGAAAGTACCTTTCCCTTCTGTTTAACTTCTAAATTCATAACCTCATCTGCAAATGTTTTGAGTATGCTGGTTGATGAAGTTAGTCATCTACTGAGCATGATTGTTTGCTCACTCCCCTACTTTCACTAACATTGCGGATTGATCAGCAAGGATTGCCTCTGTTTTCTGGATCTTAGCTAGTTAGCTCATATATGTTATTTGATACATTACGTTTTAGACACTTGTAGCCTGCGGGCCCTTTGTTAGTGTTTGACACTACGCTTATGTTTTCTGATTTGACATTGGTATTTACATTGTTACTGGGAATACTTTTGACATATTTTGGTTATACATATTTATACAAGTATGCATTTGGGCCTTTCGTTAGTATTAGTTCGTAGCTTTGCATTATTAGGTAGTAATATGCGGTGTGTAACGTCCCTAACTCCTAGGCCAGTTTTGGGGTCATTACATACGGATTGGCTAATTCTTCAATATCTTTCCATAATTAAATCATTATCTCAGGAAAGTTCACCTAGCAGAACACACAAGGTCTAATCAAGAACCTAGCGAAACACACATAGATGGATTAAGCTTAAAGAATTACTACGCACCTAAGGGAAAACCAAATCGATCCGATCTAATTTTCCACAGGCTAACATATTAATATGACTTCCTGTTAATCACCGATCTGATTATAACAAGAATCACAAGGCTTTTTTTGGAATTCGCGAGATTAATTAAATAACACAATTTTAACATTAATCTAAAACAATCCAAAAATAAAATCTCACATCATAATTGTAGAAGTACTTGTGAAATGAACTAGCTACGAATAACCATCACCTAGAGTAAATCCTTCCTAGCCAAGCATGTTACAAAAAGAGTAGAGACAAATAAAGAAGAAATAATCTAGTGTAGAAGATTCCTCCATTCGTCTCGCTATCAAGATCTACAATTTACTGGGCTAGAGGTTGAAGATGATGGTGGAGGAGAAGAACTCTTGCAGTTGCTTGCGTTCTTCTCGGCGTGAGAAACAAAAATTAAAACTAAAACTAAAAACAGAAGTGAACTAATGTTGTGTGAATGGATGAATGGATTTCTATGCCAAAGTCTCCGGTATTTATAAGTTAAATTCAAGGCTCTTCGCTTGTTCATTGATGTATTCTTTTTAATTTCCTTCTGTTTCACGAATTAAGTAGAGACCTCTGAATTCCTTTAACTTACTCTTTTCAATTATTTCAACGCTTGGTAGACTCTAGAGTTATCTACGCATAAATAGGGAGTTAGGCACTTCAATTAATTTAACTCCTCCATGAAATTATCAAATTCCCCACATATCCATCCTAAGTCATTTAAACATCAAAATAACTTCTTTTTTTGAAAGTTTCTTTTAGACATAGGATGAACTTCAATTAAGTACTAAAGCAGGGGAAAATGACAATATAGACAAGAGATTTTGATAGTAAAAATATATAAAATATTAGCTTATCAAGGTCTGGCCGCTTCACGATTAGATCTACTTATTACTTATTTAGATCGTTGCAAAGGAGTTCTATAACTTCAAGTTCAGGTTTGATGGGGAAGGCGGGCGCTAGGTATGGAAAGCTAATATTCCTAATCATGTTAAGGTCTTCGCATGGAGACTGCTACATGGGGTGTTGCCATGTCGTGCAATCCTTGCACATCGTTGTGGCTTTGCTACGAACTTGCGATATTTTTGTGGCGCTGCAGAAACTCTTCTACATGTTTTCTTCCAAAGTAGCAGTGTTAGAAGATTATGGGATAGGGAGAATTGTAGCATACCTTTGGATGTCGACACAGACTGTGGTCTGCGTTGGCTTCCTTATTTATGTGTTTATGATTTGCTGCCTTCTCTTACTTGTTGTTTGAAGATATTGTGGAAAATTTGGTTCTTCCATTGTCAAGTCTCTCACGCGAAGTCAAGGATGTGGAGTGGGGTTGGTTTCAAGCTAACATCTATCTTGCTATTGCTCAAGCAGTGTCTTGAGCTCAATCTATCATTCCTGGTGCAGGAGAGAATCCAGGTTTGCCAGATATGATTGAGGTTTTTATCGATGTAGTACATCTGGAAGTATGGCTGGTGTTGGTGTTGCTTGTAGGAGATGTGATGGGTCGATTATAGCAGTTGGGATGAAGGGGTATACAATAATGCTTCATCTTGGGTCGGTGAAGGCGAAAGCTTTGGAATTTAGGCTGCAATGTGCTTTAATTGTAAGTTATACGAAGTAAGAATTAGTTCCGATTGTAAAACTAATGTTGATTTTGTTTAACGGGTATGTTCAGTTGCTTATGATGTACAATAGAGTTATAAGGTAATGTACTGCGGTTAGCTTCATTTTAGATGAATGTAAATGACGTTTTGTGCCTAGGAGGGATAATGTTAGTAGTGCACATGTTGTTGCTAATGTAGTAAGAGGTAGTGCAGATGAAATATTTTGGCAACACTTATGTAATGATGGGGTGTTATATTCTTTTTTTTAAAAAAAAAAAAGTGTAACACAATAAAAAAAGGAAAGAATATAATTCCCATGAGTAAACAAAACTCAAGTGTCAACCGTTTGAATACCAAGTAATGTGTAATCAATATTAATGGAGTCAATTAAGGTATTGAAAGCAAGAAAGTAAAGAGGATGCTAAATAAGAATGAAAAGGATGACAAAATTGATCCAAGATTGTATTGCACCAACCTATAACTCTCAACAGTATACGGCTCTAATCACTAAACAATACCGATGCCAACAATTCAACATGTAATAATCTTAGAATCATGCAACGATGATCGTTTTCTGTAAGAATTAAGATAAGGGAAAATATCACTTAAGTAAAGAACTTGACTATATATTTATAAATAGGAAAAGATTACGTTGTACCCACAGCCACAGGAGGCCGACCTATTGAACACGAATGATTTCCGACTAAAAATTAATCGTGCAGGCTGTGGGGTTCGAACCCACGCGCACTTATGTGCAGAAGATCTTAAGTCTTCCCCCTTAACCACTCGGGCAAACCTGCATTTGATGATATGTTTCCAACAAATATTTTAATTTAGAATGTGGAAACGGGTCTTCTATTTTAGCTCCCGCCCGCCTCTGTATAATGTACAATAGTTCTTTCATTGTCAAAAACGAAGAGCCAAAAACCCTAACTATCACAGAAAAGGAAAACCGAGAGTGAAGAGAAAAAGGTAGATAGATCTATGGCGGAGCACTTGGCTTCTATCTTTGGGACGGAGAAAGACAGGGTGAATTGCCCTTTCTACTTCAAAATCGGAGCTTGTAGACATGGTGATAGATGCTCAAGGCTTCACACGAAGCCTAGCATCAGCCCCACCCTACTCCTTTCGAACATGTACCAGCGACCGGATATGATTACTCCTGGCGTTGATCCTCAGGGCCAGCCCCTTGACCCTCGCAAGATTCAGGAACATTTCGAGGTCCGTCTCTCCTCTCTGGGGTCCCTTTATCCATTAGATCTCGTTTGTTATGCCGTTCGTGACCCTTATATTTGTTTTTATATAACTTTTTTTTTTTGCTTCTGCCCTGTTAATCGCTCTCAGAAATTTCATGGTAGATTGTTGAAACATTCCGAGATAGGAGCTTTATCCGCTGCATTATAAAATTTTGAGTTTATCTGTCACTCAGATTATTCTGTATCCACTACATGTGTCCACTTAGATGTTTGAACGAATTTGTCACTGAGATTGTTATCCAGCTTGGTTAGCAGAGCAGGTATCTTGTTATATAGCTTAAGAAAAGAGGCTCTCTGTTGTTTAATTTTGAGTCTTACAAAACCTCTTTGCGAGCTTCATCGCGGATACAGAATTACCATGTTATGTGGAAACTCTAGCTGGTTACATGTAAGTAATGCATATTGTAACTGGCTGCCGTTAATGGCTGCTTCATAATGGTTTTAATTTTTTCATCTTTTTTTGTGTGCCTAAACTTTGACTGCAGGATTTTTACGAAGATTTGTTTGAAGAGCTGAGCAAATACGGGGAGATTGAAAGCCTAAACATTTGTGACAACCTGGCTGATCATATGGTAATGCTAACTATATGAATCTTTTCTCTAATGCCCATGTTTATTAGATGTCTCACTGTCTGTTCAACTTCTTCATGAGCAGGTTGGCAATGTGTATGTCCAGTACAGAGAAGAAGAACACGCTGCAAATGCACTTAACAACTTAAGTGGGAGATTTTATGCTGGTATGCTTGCTCTTCTTTCACTGGATACTGACCTTTTGTCTCGAAGATCATAAAAGAACATTGGATTCTGAGAATCTTGTATGCCTTACCTTTCAGATGATAAATGTTCACATTATGCATCATGTTTGATAAAGAGAAAAAGTCTGGCTAACTTTTCTGAACAATAGATTCTTTGTCCTCTGCCATGGCTATATTGAAAATAACCAATTAGGCAGTAGCCTTTACTATGCTGATTGTGTAGCACCATTGTTATTTTTCCGTGGGGACATACCCCTAAAAGTTGGAAATCTAATTTGGCATATGGAGATGTTCATTTCATTAACTTATCCCTCAGAGTTATATTTTAGTATTTTATTTATTTTTTATTTTCTCGTTGACCTGTCCTTTAATTCTTCTCACATTGTTCAGGCCGTCCTATCATTGTTGATTTCTCTCCTGTGACGGATTTTCGAGAAGCAACTTGTAGGCAGTATGAGGAAAATGTCTGCAACCGTGGTGGCTACTGTAATTTTATGCACTTGAAAAAAATCAGCAGGTGATTTTCTATTGATTTTGAGTCTCGACTGTTACATAGCAGTTTTAAAATTCCATTATACTTTCTTGCACATCACACATATATGTTCTCTTTACAGGGAGTTGAGGAGGCAGCTTTTTGGAAGGTATAGGAGGAGGCGCAGTAGAAGCCGGAGTAATAGCCCACGACAACGTGGTGGACGTGGTGGTGGAGAGCGTCCTTTTGGTGGACGTGGTGGTTATGGTCGAAGGGATGATGACAGAGGACGTGGCTATGGTAGAAGAGATGATGATAGAGGAAGGAGGCAGAGAAGTAGAAGTCCTGGAAGAAGAGGGAGGAGTAGAAGCCCCGGTGGAAGGAGGGATAGGAGCCCTGTCAGAGAAAACAGTGCTGAGAGGAGGGCAAAGATCGAACAGTGGAACAGAGAAAGCAGTGTTGAGAGGAGGGCAAAGATCGAACAATGGAATAGGGAGAAAGAACAGGCAGATTCTGGTAACAATGATAATATCCATGATAGAAATGATGGATATGCAGATGAACGCAATCAAAATGGAGGTGAATATGATGATCCTCCTGAGCAATACTAAGTTGGCGCTGCTGTTGATATGGTTTGGTCACAATATGGTAAGTAGCTCTCTGGTACTGTCATATGTGTATCTACTTCAGTGTTCAGGTTTCCGTAGTCTTCTTTTGCAATCTCTTTCTATTTTTTAGAATAGCTCACCAGCCATTTTCCAGTGTGCAGGTGGAGTACAGGTTCTTTCTGATATTGAAATTTGAAATCATTTTCCCTATATATGTCGGGTAGTGATTCTGGCTGATAGGAAATAATTGGTTTCTTTTTCTAGGGTTTATTGGTTGGATTACTGGAGGCTGTTGAGTGTAGCGTTTTAAATTTGTTCTCTCCTACTAGGGAGCCAACATAAACCTGCCAATACAAGAATTTGAATGGAACAGTTTTAAACCCTCTAGTTAAGAATTGCTAAAGAAGAGTTTCTTTCTTAGCTTGAGCTTCTTACTGAGAATACATATCGATGGGACTTATTATCGTCTACTGACCAATCACCTGCTTTGGCTTACAGGTGTCTGAATGTATATTGTTGCTTTACGTTGTGTTGCATTTGCACTATAAATTTATCTATGAGACAGTACGCTTAATTTAATATTGTCCCTTTTTTGTCCAGTTGTAGATATCTCAGCTGTTGCAAATAGAAAAGTGATATTCATAGCAATTTATAAAAAAGTGGTCACCAGTCTGGACAAGGTTGCGTACATGTGCATCTAATGTGTAGGTTTAGGAAATTGCCGGCTTCATGAGAACTAGAGCTAAGCTTGTTGCAAGCATGTTGCTTTTGGAAGTCCCTTCTGTCAAAAGGTTTGATCATGTTAGTATGGATGGTAAAAGATTCTTGTAAAACTTGTTAATGTATCTTAAGCTTAGATCTTTGACATGGGTTGCCCTGCAGTAATTTATAGCTCACAAATATGAAATATCCGATGTTATGGTTCAGACCTCATCTTCGTCCAAGGAAAAACAGATAATGGATTTCTCTTGTCTTGTCAGCTATCATGTATTTTTTGTTCTAGTTTATTATCGGTTTGAATTTGTATTAAGTTTTTAAGTTTTGCAGGTCCAGGTATTCCTGCTCTGGGTGGACCTCGTTGATAATGGCTAGCTTATGTTATAATATTTGCATACAGGTTTTTGGTGTTACCATCTACAGTTGCAGCCTGCAGGGTTTCTTGGCACTCTTGATGGTCTCTGGATCTCCCGTTGTTAGACGATCGTGATTCGATGGCATATATTTCATATGAAACTACTTTTGCTCCACCGAGTACCAGTTTGTCGAGACCAATAACGTTCTGGAGAGCAATGTTTTAGAGTATATTATTGAATTTTTAACTGTAGCTGTCATTTTGTTTCAATTCTGTTCTCTGCTTTTGCTTAGGGTACTCTCTGTGTAAGCTGAATGAACTCAGATCTGGATGTTGCCCTTTATCTTTATAACTGTGAGCTGGATGCGATTGCCTTCTAGATTTTTTTTTTTTTAAATGTTTAGTGCGTAAGCTCCTTATGGATCTACCCTTCACGGCACGAGTCAGTATACTTTCCCATCAGCTGTGACTAACATTAGTTACTTATTCAAAAGTCGAGACATTTTTGGTAGTAGTTATTTATCGGATAACCCGGATTTTGTGATCTGCTGGATTTGAATCCTAGGAATGATGTCTAGTTGACTACTAAGAAAGTCGGAAGTAAAGACTAGGGATGTCAATCTTTATCCGAACCCGAAACCAATCCGTAAAAAGTTGGGTTTGGGTTGAGATTTTTGACCCGAAATGATTTTCGGTTCGGGTTGGGTCATTGAAACCTGTTTCGGGTTTGGGTTGAATCTGTTAACCTGTAATCTGAAAAAATTTTAATTTAAAATAGAAAATATGTTATATTTAATGACTTAATTAGTATTTAATGATTAATTTATGACTAAAATAAATATTTAATCGATAACATATGATTATATATTGTACATAATAATTAATTAATATTATAGTATTATATTTTTATTAAATAATCCAAAATTAAAAAATAAAATAAATTTTGAAAAAATGGGTCGGGTTCGGGTCAACCTGCTCCGGGTTGGGGTTAAAGAAGTACAACCCGCTCGGATTCGGGTCGGGTTTGGGTTGACCAAAACTATTTTCGGGTCGGGTTCGGGTTGAGCTCAACCCGACCCGAAACCCGATTTTGACACCCCTAGACTAAAGACCATCAATAGTCGCAAGGCTCCCCTCAATTTCTTGTTTAGTTTTTTTCAAAAACTAGTTTTTCTTATTTTGTTTCTTCATAAAAAATTGTATTATGTTGGATTACAATTTCATAGTTATTTTCATTTAAAAAAATTAAGGGTGTGCTTGTTTCAGGAATTACTTTCCTTAATATATGATTTTTGGGATCTCTTATTCTTTTTAAAATATAAGATGTTCTAGAATATTGTCATCCATTTTTTAATTTTAAAATAGTTCAGTTTTTTTCTTCTTAATTATTGTGTCCATAACTAGAAGTAGTATTTAGTAATGTATATCGTTGCTAGGAAGAGAAAAAAGTGGGGTTAGTCTTAAATTCTTTAATTGGATTCTTAAATTTTAGGGAAAATTACATCCTCACCCATGACGTTTGGTAAAATTACACACCCCACCCACGAGGTTTCAAAAATTATTTTGCCCACCCATGTGGTTTTTGCTATTTTACATCCACCAACTTTTTTAATATTTGATCAACTTAAAAGATGGTTAAATGTTATCCAAAATTGATGAAACTTTACATGGACAATTCTAAGGTGTTATATTTTGATCTAGCGTGAAATCCAAAGTTTTTTAAGGTCATATGTTACCTGTGGGACCCAATGAAAATACGTTCACATATCACATGTTTTATTGGGTCCCACGGATCACATATGAGCTTAAAAAGCTTTGGATTTCATGCTAGATCATAATATAACATCTTAGAATCGTCCATGTAAAGTTTAAGCAATTTTGGATAACATTTAACCATCTTTTAAGCTTATCAAATATTTGAAAAGTTGCTGGATGTAAAATAGTGGAAACCACATGGGTGGGCAAAGTAATTTTTGAAACCTCGTGGGTGGGGTGTGTAATTTCGCCAAACGTTATGGGTGGGCGATGTAATTTTTCCTAAAATTTATTGGGTATACACAATAAAGAGTTAAAATTTACCTTCGAATTGAATATTATTTTGTTCTTTTTTTTACTATTTAATATATTTGCTTATCTTTTTTATAAAAAAGTGTTTCTTAAGACACTGGTGTGAATTCCATCGACAGTAAAATAAAAATAAAAATGCTCTTATAATGATGTGAAATCCATCATTTTCAATCTTATCGTTGTCTAATTAAGAAATGCAGTGAAAACAATACTATTGGTTATAACTCTAACAATAATAAAATGTCCTAAATAAAAAAGGTGGTGAGATGAGAAAGAATATTAAAAAACTCTACCATTGTAAAGATCAGTATATTATTAGAATTTTTTATCTAATAATAATTTGTTTTGATTACATGATACCTAGAATTGTGTCAATGAGTCCACCACTAGGATGCATTTGGTAGTTTTTTCACATATTTTTCTTTACTTTGTATTTTATCTTTTCTTTTAATTATTAAGAGTGGATGTCCTTGGGAAAAAGATTCCTTTTTTTAGATATAATATTCTTTAATTTATGATTGATGAATATTAAAGGTTGACCATTGACT